>JASANG010001277.1:0-73987 GCA_030248215.1 Enoplolaimus lenunculus
TCAATTGCTGCCGTGTCCATTGGGGTTTGTGGTTGATCAGTTAAGGTGGAAGTCTCCTCCGACAAAATACTGCCGCCTCCAGCAATACCAATGACATCGTGATCACTGGTTGTAGGCATTATTTAATATAAAAACTATGCTAATATACAAATTATCTATTAGCTGAAAGCAATTGGGTTACTGAATTTAAGCAAAACATAAGAATCACTAAGAAATGATTGTTACGTGAGGTATGAACCTGAGCTGCATAATAGCTTGAGAATAAAAATTGATAATTGAAATGTAATAACGAGATGTAGAAGTATAAATTTATTGCATGAATTTGCAAATTTATATAACTCAGAAATCCTTTGCGAAAACAGATCACAAAAGTTTTTGACGATTTTTCAACGACAAAGTTTCCACATTTAAATGTTTAGAATTTGCCACAAAACAGTAAAAAATTCCGGTTCCTGCATGATTGAATGCAGGAACAGTAATGAATTTTTGCAGGAATTCCCGTCGGAACAGGATTTCCAGTTAAACTCTGCAATACTGCAATGGCAAAGAAAAGATACTTTTCTAATCAGTGAATGATATTATACTCAGCAGGAACACATGCTGTCAGCTTTGAATAACATACATCAGAAAATTAATTTCAAACTTGTGGCTGGTACCATCACAACACAGTGAAAATAGCACTCAGCTGAAACTTTCAGATTACATGTCAAATTTACTGAACTTTCAAAAGAAACACTTGAAAAATGGAATTTATGCATCAAGAAGTAACCTGAATCTGCCTCAACATGCAACATTTATTATGTGCAATTTCGTTTCAGAAATACTATTGAAAATAATACATAAGTCCATAAACTAAAACTAAACAATGTTTTGATCAAAATGCGAAGTTTCGAAATGGTTTATATTAACTTGACTTCAATTTAGTAAAATTTCAGAATGGTACAAAACTTGTACTAAACAACTTTTTTTCATAAATATCCTTAGAAGCAGTGCCAATAGGTGTTACGTTTTGCCTCTTTTGAGAATACGGTAAAAAGAATAAACATTTAATTGAAGAATAAATATTTAATTGTGGACTGCAAATACTGCATGCCTGTCACACGAATAAACGAGTTTAAGTTATACGTTGCAAAGTCAAGGTTGATAAAATAGGCTTTTGAATTGCAAGACAAAATATTACAAAACACTAGCATGTATGTACACGCATTGAGATACAGATGCAATACATTGGCTGTGAATAAAGGACTGCAAAACGTTGATCGGATTGCCTTTGAAGGTAGTCTTCCACGCCGTGTATACATATGGTCAGCATCCCAAGAAGCATATTCATGGGTTGCAAGCAAAACTCGTTAACTTTCACTTTTCCTGATATTACAAACTTTACGCTTTTTATGAATGATAACCAATTACCATGTAACGTTGGATTTCCATGTAAACAGTTCAGTGATTTATTCCTGTTTTACAACACAATATATACATTGAACTAAAAAACGATAACATTGAATTTAGAAGGGATATGTTTGATGGAGGATACAAATTTTTTTGTATTATTATGCGTCATCCATTTTATCGTGTGCCCGCCGTGTGGAAAATTGACGCAACCATTTCCAAGCACGGTTTTGAAAAACGCTTCAAGAAGGAAATTTAATTTGAAAAAATTGTTCTAGTGGAAAATTGAGACAATTTACAAACCGTACTAGTAAATTGAAATGATATTTTGACTGTCAATTTCCCAATAGGGAATTTAAATAGGACAGCAGTAGGAAATTGAGACATTTTTAAAATTTAAATAGGAAATTGATCCCAGATGATGGTCAAGCCCGAGAGATGGTTGATTTTACAAAGCAGTTAAAAAGTGGTATTACTATGTTTGCAATGGAAGAATATGCTGCACAACTTAGTGTAACTGGTAATACATTGAATTTAGAAGGGATGTGTTTGATGGAGGATACAAAATATTTTGTATTATTTGAGTAAAGTCCATAGCAGTGACTGCAATTATTAATCAAACCCAGATGATGGTCAACCCCGAAAGATGGATGATTTTACAAAGCAGTTAGAAAGTGGTAGTACTATGTTTGCAGTGGGAGAATATGCCGCATAACTTAGTGTAACTGGTAGTACAGAAGTAAGGTGGAAAATCTCTTAAAACACAAATTATATTACAAGTGAACTATGGATAAACGAATAAATACATAATTCACAGTTTCATTAGCTTCTGCTACAGTTTTAGGTATTGTAATGAGTACATTCCATTGTAATATTTACTCACTTACCACGCACTGTAATGCAACTTCCATAAGTCCATAACATGCGTACACCAGGGATACTGAAGCTAAGCTTCAATGTCCGTGAAACTACCCCCTCAAAAGTCACATGGTGTACGCATGTTATTGTGGAAATTGTATTACATTGATTGTCATAAAACAAAACACGGAAATGAATATTGATGTTTTGAATTAAAAAATATATGAGGCTTGTCGTGCAACTGGAACATATTACAGAGCTTTCATACGTATATTTACTTACACCGGCTGACGCTTAAACACTGTCAGATGCAACTGATGACATAGCGTCATTGTCATTTACAAACTATATAAAGGCAGCAATCTTAATATAAACCAGTTTTCACTTCTCCCATACATTTCAGACATAAAATGTAGCAACAGTTAGTTGATTATGTATGGAATGAGTTTTTGTAGCCTGAAGTTAAAAATGCGGAAGCTGAAGTTGCGGTATATAAGCACAATTGTGGTATTGCTGGAGTTTGTTGATGGTCCATCAGAACGAGAGCATAACCTTATGCAACTTGTAAAAGAACGTCACAAAATGACTTTACCAGTAAATAGGTACGTGAACAATAAGAAGAGGGCAATTCCCTTAGAGGCGTTTTTAATGTATTTGGAAAATTCCCAACTTTCCGTCTAAAGCCCAAACCATACATTTCTCACACGTTTGAATAAATATATACACATTTTATCCCGTGCAGGCGCGGCCCCTACGGCGATGAGTAGTCTGGCGCTATTATAGCGTTGGGCTGGGGAATATCTCCTGTGGACCACTGCATGATGAACAATTTATGACCTCCTTTTTTACCTCCACATATGGGTGTGTGGCGCACTTATATTCCCTGCACCTCCACATGTGGCGGTGTGTGGCGCACTAATCTTCCCTCCACCTCCACATGTGGAGGTAGAGGTTGCAAAACCCCCATTTTTTCACTATTTTTTACGTTCCTATTCCTGTAGTTTCCAGCGATTTAAACTTAAATTCAAAACAAACTTACTATAATATTTTTGTTTCCCAGACGCCGTTTTGCTGTAGCGATTTTCTGTTTGCTGAAACTCGATAACAAACCAAACGGTCCCTTTCAATACAAGCATTAAAAGTTAAACACTTAACCGAAAGGACAAATGCAATACTTACTTGCCCCAAATTCACTTTTGGAATTATTATTATAACTTCATTGTTGGCAGATAAATATAAACAAAAGAGGTGCATTCGAAATATATTCTAAACTGTTTCAGTTGCAGAACTTTTACATTACTACTGCATAAAGGTCATATGGCGCCTCCAAACCTAAAAAAGTGTGTTCATCAACTTAGGAAGAGACCGCAAATGGAGAAACTGGCGGCCGCGTGGGTGTGTCCTACAACTCACCATAGAGCCAAGTAACAATAGAAAGCAGAAACATTACTAGTTTTACCAGATACTGTTAAGAACAAGTCTTTAACATTAAGTAGATTCTACAATGAAATAAAATACCGACAGATATTGTCCAATGAAAAACGATTTTAACTGACTAGAAAATTTAAGTCACTGTACCTGATTAAAGAAGCGTGTAATTTACGTTTACCCAATTTGGGTTGCTGTTGAATGGTTTTGGGTGGAGGACAAATTTTCAATGATTTTCTAAAATAAAAACAAATCAAACTATTCTAACATTAAATACTATGCGCCAATCCAGAATGCATTTTAAGCAGAAATATTAACAACAGAACATGGACATTCCCTGGGTTCTGACGGAGTCGCCGGCTTTAGCTGGGAACCCCGTTACGGGTGGGGGCTCCAGTCAATACGTGGCCCTACCTACTAAAAGTGCACTCTGGTCCCAGTATTCAGGTGATTCCGGGTATTTTCGCCGAAAAATATCCTGGTCCGGGTTTTCGCTTCAAGAAATTCCGGGTCCAGATTTTTTTAACAAATCGTTTCGAACCCGGCCAGGTATTACAAAAATACCAGGACAAAATACCAGAAATAAAATTAGCTTAGTGATTTTAGCATAGTGCTTTTAACATTCCACGCCTGCATTCGGAATTCCCAACACCTTTCTTAAGACAACTATCGTATGTCATATGTAAAAGCAAACTACAGAAGGAAAAAGTTCTTCGTCAACAGGCTTCGCCTTTGAGTAATAAATAACCTGCGTAGATATATTTGTGTTACGATTACGAATATTTAATTAGGAATGGTTGGGACGGTCGGGATGCAGAGGCGTGATATGTCTCATTTTAAGTTATTAATTCGACATTTTACTTAATGATTTACTTGAAATAAATTTTTGTGAATCACATTAGTCGCTTCGTATTGCATACTGCCCATTAATATTTTACACAATGAGTTGGTACAATATAGATGGAGACAAATCTTTCCAATCTTTAAAAATCAGGATTATGTTCAGTTTTTCGGCTAAAGAAATTGCGCGCCTGGGTTCAGAGTGGCACCGAATCTACGATTTAATCGAATCGGAACCCATTGCTAATTTGACCAATCCGAATCTGAAAAGGAATTACAATTTACCGGAACTGGAATTTTAAAAAAATTAACGGAAACGAAAAATTTATTTTAATTTTCTTTTGTGCAATATTTTGGAGATAGATATTCCCTATCTCTTGCATTTTAGATTTTCATAATCCACGGAAGCGAAATCTACCTTCGGTGGGTTATTTTTGACAATTGTCAAGGTTTATATACGATACTAATGAATTTAATTTTACCATTTAAGTTTAATGTAAAAACATACCGACATCGGAAGGTGAAAAATGCCGGAACCGAAATTCCGGTTGCACCCTTGTTCAACCTGAATTTCTGGAAAAATTCAATTCCTGTTCATGTTCCTGCATCTAAGATGCATGAACCGAAATATTTACGATTTTGTGGCAAATTTATTCATAATTATTAAATCAGAAACTATATTTTCGGAATGACTGTTTTTGCAATTCGTTCAAGTTTTTAATAAACTGTTTCTCATGTGGTTTCGCAATCGCAAAACCTGATGTTGAAATAGCTGAAAATTTGTCTAAGCCATTTTTTGGCAAGGTTTCTAAAATTTAACGGTAACTCGGTGATGAAAATTATTTCAAATTCCGGTTCCTTTTCCTGCAAAGAAATTCAATTCCTGCTACAGCAAAATTTAGTTCCTGTTGGAACCCTGCACTTCACGAATAGAGAATAGTTCAAAGGTACAAAAACTGGCTAAAATTGATAATTCCTAAACTTTTAGCAAAACTACATGTCCACATTCTTGTGTTTAAACCATAAAATAATGATTCCACTGGATAAAATCTGCGACACATCATTAACCTTCCACAAACTATCCGAAACATTTATCCATTTACAGAAGAAGACCCTAATCAGCCACTGTAATCCCTAAACCAGATCACATTCAAATTCCAAAATTAACTTACCGGTTTCGTTGTGATTTTGTCGCTATATCGGCTTCTGATTCACTGTCCGAAGAATCCAAACTGTCAAAATGTAACATCTTGCGAGGCGAAATGGAAACTTTCTGTTGTTGTGCGCCTTTTGAGGTTGATCTTGTTTTTGATGTGCTAAACAAAATGTTTAATTGAGCAGATAAGATAAAGTATAACCACAGAAATTGTTTTATCTTAAATGTAAAACATTGGAATACACTTATCAGTAGCATGGGTATTGATAATCTAATACCAGGGTGCAACCGGAATTCCGGTTCCGGCATTTTTTCACCTTCCGGTTCCGGTTCCGGTAAATTTTTACCGGATTTAAAAATTCCGGTATTATAATTTGGCCGTTTTCTTAACTTTGCTAATTTTTAAGAATGTCTTTTGAAAGCCACTTGTACTCCGAATATAAGCCATTGATGGTGGATTTCACTTCAGTCGATGATGAAAATCTAAAATACAACAAATAAAATAAATACCTATGTTCGACTAAGGTTATTTCACAAATAATAGAGCAAAAAATAAAATTAAAATGAAATTTTTGGCGAAATGCATTTTTCACTTTCCGGTTCCGGTTCCGGTAAATTGTAATTCCGGTTGCACCCTGTCTAATACCAAATGCATTGACGACCTAATGAGAACCTAAAGAACACTAAGTGGTATTAGAAAGGTCCCGTTTCAAAATTTTCGCTATTCAACTAATTTACTGCCTTGTGCAACATTTATCACATCAAATAAAACCGTGAGAAAAAGAATAACGCTAGCAGCCCATTTAACTAGAATCAGGACACCTAAATACTTACATCCGGGTGCGATTTACTTTCGCCCTGTTCCAAACCTTGCAGTAAGGCGACGACGCAGAACTATCAGAAAGTGAAGTGTCACTAGAGTTGCAACCATCATTTGAATAAAACTTTTCGGCACTTGTCGTAATGTCTAATACAGCGCGACGCGGAGTTCTTGCTTTCGACCGTTTTCTAACAGTATTTGTGCTCAAAATTTATAAATCATAATCAAAATATTAATATTTACTGCTTAGTTTTTCGTTATTTATCGCTCCAACACCAAATTTTGATGCGTGAAAACCATTCTTATCATGTGTTTTCGTTCAGCCTTCTAATCCTTCTGGCAAACGCTGTAATTATATTTTTGTTTACTTTGCTCATATTTCAAATCAGTTCCTGATGTTGCTTTTGTTTTTCACTGATAAAAGATAACATTGAAAAACCTTTTAAAAAATTTGAAATTAACTCGTTTTGCGCTTTCCCCAAGCGTATAAAACACTCTTGTCTGCCATACCAGGTATTACGTACCTAATTGGCGATTTCGACCGAACACTAGACACATCTGAGTGCACTGATGAGAACTTATCACCGCGATTGCTTATACTTCTGTTGACTCTCGGAGATATTCTACCATGCTGTTCCGGTGTACTACGTTCTGGATCAGATTCTTCTAAATTCGATACTCCGTAACAATAGTCGTCAGCTTTGCTACAAAATCAAATTGAAAAATAGTAAAAATTCAACATGTATATAACCTCAATGTATGCAAACTTTACATAATTTCAAAACAATGCCGTATTGCAACCATGCTCAATCATATCTTCTACCATCACAATTCTCTTATTGCTTTAAACTATCGTTCTCTGACTGGTGACAGGCGCATAAAGAGTATAGCATCTATCACCAGTTAGCGATAGATTAACAATTGTGGAGCAGCGCCACCTGGTAATACATCGGATGTTGCTTTTGTTTTTCACTGATAAAAGATAACATTGAAAAACCTTTTAAAAAATTTGAAATTAACTAGTTTTGCGCTTTCCCCAAGCGTATAAAACACTCTTGTCTTCCATACCAGGTATTACGTACCTAATTGGCGATTTTGACTGAACACTAGACACATCTGAGTGCACTGATGAGAACTTATCACCACGATTGCTTATACTTCTGTTGACTCTCTGAGATATTCCACAATGCTGTTCCGGTGTACTACGTTCTGGATCAGATTCTTCTAAATTCGATACTCCGTAACAATAGTCGTCAGCTTTGCTACAAAACCAAATTGAAAAATAGTAAAAATTCAACACGTATATAACCTCAATGTATGCAAACTTTACATAATTTCAAAACAATGCCGTATTGCAACCATGCTCAATCATATCTTCTACCATCACAATTCTCTTATTGCTTTAAACTATCGTTCTCTGATTGGTGACAGGCGCATAAAGAGTATAGCATCTATCACCAGTTAGCGATACATTAACAATTGTGGAGCAGCGCTACCTGGTAATACATCGATTTGAGAATCATAATGACCGCACAGGTTACCAAACTTCTACTTTTTGAAAGGAAACCCAAAACACTTTGATTTTATTGTAACAACGCACAGATAGTGGCATTTTCGCGTTTAAAATATTTAAGGCATCGTGTAAAAATATGGGTCATGCGCATTTATAACGTCTACGCTATGTTAAAAAAATTTCCAGTCACTATATCTTTGAATCAGGGTTGTACCCACGATGTTTCTTTTGAGACAGTGGAATTTATCCCGAGCCTATTTGAAGGGTATGTGGACAGTAGCCAAGTGAAATATAAAATAAAAAATGACGTTTCGGCCGATTTATTAGTTTAATTGCATGAAACGGCAATTAATAGCAGATAAAAATATTTTCTGTCTTGCGTTTTTGACAGAGACCGCCCATACCTGCAGGTACCGTGGCCTAAGGCCTCGGCTCCGTGCGGAACGCTTAATTTGGCGGAGGGGGGTCTAACGGAGCAAATGTATCCTTTGCTTGACTTCACGCCTTTTAAAGAGCTGAAGAAGAATTTGGTGTTTCGGTTATGCAAATCTTTACAAAACATACGTATACATACGTACATTCAGGGTGCAACCGGAATTATAAAATACCGGAACCAGAAAGTTAAAAAATACCGGAACCGGAAAATAAAAAATATTTGTTACCAAAAAATTCATTTAAAGCGCTATTTTAACGCTTTTAATGCTTTAAACACACTATTTAGAATGCCAAAATCCTGAAACAAATACAGTAGGTGGAAACATATGATAAATGATGGAGTACGGCACCAATTGAAAATTTTGGCAATGCACGCTTGGACAATTTCAGATAAATAAGTTAGAATAATATGCCATTTTTTAAATTTTCGAATAAGAAAAATTTTTCAATACCGGAAATACCGCAAAATTCCGTTGAAAAAATACCAGATTTCTTACCGGAACCGGATAGTGAAAAATACCGTATTTCCCTTCCAGAACCGGATTTCCGGTTGCACCCTGCTTACATTAGTTTTTTACGTTACAGAACGTATATATTATTTAAAACACTGCTTCGATTTAAATTCATTTTTACGGAAACCGTGTCAAAATACTCTTACAGAAACATCAATTAGCTACGGACGGTTGGCACTGGCCGCGGCCCCAATGAAAATGCCGGCCCTGGAGCCAACTCTAATTTCGACCAACCTCGTTTTATGGATGGTTTCTAACGTAGCACTAGTGACAGGACTGTAACACGCATTTGATAGTGATAGTTTGTGAGATGCGTGTGGACCAGGCACTGTAGAAACATTCCGTGATGAAAATGACTGGCTTCCACCGCTAGCTGTCAGTACGCTTGGCAAACATTCAACGTTGTGAGAAATTCGTCTGCGAGATCTAAACATCACTGTGACATGTGTATGTTACAGTAAGTGCATGACCGAATATCCGGCTCCGAAAAAACTGAAGGATAGTTACGTAAATATCGATCAAAATCTGTGTCAAAATGGTATTTGTTATTACGTGAAAAATTCCACTTCTACAAAACTCTCATTTGCAGCGCAAATGCCTTTAAAAGATTTTTTTGTTTTCATAATTTTTGGCGATATTTAGCAAAACTAGTGAATAACGCAAACTATAAGGCAGCCAACAATGCGTAAGTCAGCAACCGAAACTATTTCGGAATATCTGTTGATGTAACTATTCGTGCTCCGGCAAAAATTGCATTTCTGTTTCTGCTTAATATACCTGCAAAACTTAATTTCTGCTGGAACGCTGACGGATACGTACTAATAATTACCAGCATTGTATTTATATACAAGTCTAAACGAAAAGAAAACAAGCCAAATCAGTTAGCGGTGGTTTACCTTAAACTTGAAATATCTGGTCTTGATTTCGAAACATCACAATTTCTTGCAACTGAAGAACTAGATCGGTTACACGCATCTTCGCCAAAGTCGTCTGTAATCTCACTGATTAAAGCAGCAATATCGTCAGCTCTGTTACCTTTAAGTTCTGCAAAAAACAAATATATGGTACGTAACACTGTTACTTTTCCTTCGGCTACATACAGTTCTTTACATGTTGCAACAGCACTACATGACGACAAGCCATATACAACTTAACTTACATATACTGTGAGAACGCCAATCGACACAATGGAAAATCAACGCCACATTCATTGCTTGGTAAAAGGATTATCATATATTCGGCGACGTCATTGTACTGGCCGATGCGAGTCCGCCCATGCCACGCCTATGCCCTTCGGATGCATAAAAACCTTTATTATATAAAGATTTGGCCCATGTTACTTTAAGGAGCGTCCAGGTTTCTGATAGGTCTATAAAAGTGTAGGTTTAGAGTCTAGATTGCATTTTTGTTTAGACTTAGGCTTAGGAACACATTTTTGCAACGCTTAGGCTTTGGCTTATAAATACGCTTAATCAAGTAACGTATGGGTTTGTGCCAGGGTGCGACCGGATATCCGGTCCCGGTTTAATATTCGGCAAAAAACTGATATCCGTATCCGGTTCCGGTATCCGGTAGAAAACTACCGGACTGCCGAATATCATCAAACAGCTTTTTACAAGTAAGCGTCTTTAACTTCTTGCAGTGATTACATTTCTGGGCATGCCAAGATGTTCAAGTTTTGATAATAATTTTCAGCTACTTTTAACTTATGTACGCGAGAGAAAGTTAAACGCACTTTTGCATTAAAATAGTTTCGTTTATCAGCAGTAATTATGAATTTTATAACAGACGAAAACCTTGAGCGCGCTAAAAATACAACGAAAAAAATAAATTATTTTAACATATACGTACAATATCCGGTATCCGGTTCCTGTTCCGGTAAAAAGTTCAATATACGTATCCGGTTCCGGTATCCGGTGAATTAATATCCGGTCGCACCCTGGTTTGTGCTCCGTCAGACATTTGAAGGTCAGCTACAGAAGTATTTATGCCTAAAAATATTTACACGAATTGATCTTTACTATACTATACGACTTACGTACCGTATTTTTTCGCAGACTGAGACATACTGCTGCGGGTTTTCACCTTAACACTTGTTGCAGAGGGTGGAGAATTTTCCCGTGATGACTGTTTGCTATTGTGGTTATGTTTGTTAGGCTTTCCTGCGCTCCCGGTACTGATTGGCGATTTATCCAATGTCACAACCAACAGTCGTTGTTGAAATTTGGCTCCTGGTTTTGATGAGCTTTGCGTTGACGTAGCAGATATTCTGCTTTCAGTTGGTGAATTGGATGCATAGTATCCAGATTCTTCCAGCTGTTTCTCAATTGCGAACTGGTTTAAAGAACGAAACATGGAATGGCGTCTGCGGGGTTCACGTTTAGCAGGTTGCATAACGACCAAACTCACGCTAATAAATCAAAGTTGTAATAATATCGTAGATACCTTTTAAATGAACTAAACGAGAACAAAATTTATCAAGATCTTTTTTAGAATGTAAAGTAAATACGTATATTGCGTTAACGGAAACCTAGAAATAAAATTTTTCTTGGTTTTGCCTTTTCGTAAACAAAGACTTTTGGGTAGAAAAACTGAAAAAATTTCTCTCGAAAATTAAATTGGATGGACATGATAATTTCAACTTCATTTTAACACAAAAGTTTCGTTTTCGATGCGGGGGATCCGTTCATTGCGCCCCAATTACACAATATTTTGGGAATCTACAGATCGCGGATTACGAATACATAAAAGCTACCGCTAAAACCACGTTTCCTCAGTTTCCTCACTGAATCAAAAGAATGCCGAGTAAGACAAACGCCTAATACTGAATCTTATAAATATATAGAAACTTATTTTGTACTTCACTGTTTCAGACACTAGTTATACAAAGAACCTCCAAAATTAACAACTTAGCTAACTAATTATCAAAAAATTCGCATATTTAAAATATCAATGCAAATTTGGCAATCTCGGGCACTCTTTCAAACACAAAACTAGCTCGTTTTAAGAAAAAAACATAAATTGTTAACGCAATGCTCTATGTTTGATTCTGATACGGTATTTTTTCTGAGTTTCAACATGTTTTTCTACGTGCCTTCTATAGTTCAACACATGCATTATTTTTTGCCGACGTACGCCATTGGTATGAACTGATGTCGTTTTTACATGTGACATAGTAGAATAGTGTAGCCTGCCATCGCCTAGACACCCGCTTCACGACAGCTTTTTGTAGCCGTATAAATATGGGGACCTAGCCCCATGACAATTCCTCATCTGAGGCGCGAAAATAGTAACTATAAGAGGGTGCAAATGAAAAAATGACCCTCGTTTCAATCCAAGCAAAGCTTGCAGCAGTAATGATAAGGAGCCGTTTACTAAATAAATGTGCTAAATATAGTGCTCTGTGAAAAACTGCAACAGAGAATAGGAGTCCAGAAATCTGTTTCAATTTCCTTCACAGACATACTATTGGCACCGGCAGTGGACAATTGAATTTTCCACAAACCGGAAATCAATTGCGGTAGGTAATATGACGTCAATCTTTTAGGTCAGTAGGTCAGTCAGTACTAAATAACAACGTGCACTAATTAAAAGCGTCCCAACTAATGTATATCGGTACATTTGCATTATGTTTTAAATGGTGTTGTGAACAGCTTTTTTACCCTAAGAGGGCCGCGTTGTTTCAGGGCATTACCTTTCATGTAAGTTTCTTTCCATTATAAACGAAAGCCCCAAAAGATTTCTGACTTGTATTTTCAAAAAGCTTACAGTTTATAATTATGATGCGACGCTGCGTGTATGCCCAAAAACGTTCACCCCTGTTTTTAAAATTTTAAATCCATTAAGCTCAGAGCAATCCGTTTCTCAAAAAACTCGTCACGCGTAAGCGCCTTTCGCTCATAAAAATTAATCCTAGAATTTCAAAGATTTCATGTTTTAATCTCACTATGCTATCTACAATTTAGTCACAAAATTTCGTTTGTAGTAAACACAAAACTAACAGCGAACTAGCCCAAAGTTGTTTATGGTAAAAATAAAATGTTAGTTTTTCAGCTCCGATATTCTTCACCTCTGGGTGGTTGCACGTTGTTAGCTAGGCATGTGATATACCCTCCAAAATCCGTCTTGTGTCTAGCTTGATGGAACATCCACGTTATACCGCGCGCTACTGCAAAAAAATGTCCGGGTCTGAGTAAGGCCCGACGTCTTTGTAACACACTCTATTACGGATCCTCTATAAAAACCGGTAGTCCCTAACGAGGACGTAAAGACCATATTGCACTGTGTTCATATAGCATCGCAAACATACATAAACAACAACACAAACACATATATACACTTATTTATTTTACTTGATTTTTTACCTTTTGTCCCGACTCCCTTCGGACAGTGTCGGGACAATTAATAGTGTATACATACCGCACAAAATTGTACCTATACGCTAGTTGCAGCTTCGATTTGTACACAGATCCCAACCGGGTGGTTGGACAATTTTTACATTAGCGTGCGTATTATAACGTGGATGACCCATGATTGGCATTCGTTTAACCAGTTAGGTATGCTATAATGAACCAAGATATTTAATAGTTATCGCTACGTTGTTTATCAGAAATAGCTCGGAATATATTAACCCTGCTTTGCCAAACGAAATGGTCAGTTTATTTTGCAGGTTGGGCCAGCGTCTTCCTCTGTTACATATTGGTACTGGCTATCAACTTGGGCGGAAAACCAATTCAGACCTGTGTTCATGTTACTGAAAATGATTAGGCTTAGGCTAAGGCTTAGGCTTAGGAATAGGCTCATCCATACTCTTAGGCTTAGGCTTAGGATTAGGCTTAGGCTTAGGAATATGCTTATGCTACTGTTCCGGCCGTGTTCTATACATGGGCCCAATTTTTCCAATACTTGAGGGCATAATAACTACACCGGCTAAAAGAATAAGCTCTATTGTAATGTAAAACTCTTGTTGCTTTTCGGGTTTTAGTCAAAAAGATTGAACTTCCTTGGTAAAATATTTTTGGTGTCATTGTGATTGGTCGATGTTAATACATTGATGTTTTTTCGACATTTGAATAGAGTAACTATCTAGTTTGACCAATTGTTTGGATTAGGCTTAAGATTATTAATAGGCTTATTCTTACGTTGAGGTTTAGTCTTAGACTTAAGCTTAGCCTTGTTTGTATTGGGCTTAGGCTTAGGATTAGTAATAGACTGACCTTTTACTGGGGTTGAGGCATAGACTATTGCTTATCATTAATCTCGCAATTAGTTATCAAACAGCTAGTTAGAAAATTTAAGCATGTACATAAGTATGCAGGGGAGGCTAGCGTTATGGGGAAAGCAACTGAATTCCCGTAATTCTTTCATACGCTGCTGCTATTTGCGCTTCTTCCTACGTATGCAACAATTTGTGCAAAAATACCCAAAATTAAATACGGAGCCCCGTTGATTGTTTATTTTTCTACATATCCTTAATATATGACACCTACCGACTCTCGTTTGTGACCTTTTGAATTTAAATTTTCAGAAGTTTTAAAATTTTGTATATTTCTCAGTAGGGAAAATATCATGAATTCAACTTCATGCATCGTTTTAAAACAGGGACCCTATACGTGATTAAAATGTTGACCCAAATGGGAAATTGAATTCACAGAAGGTGTCAATTTCCCTTTTAAACTGTTTTAATTTTCGCAAATAGTAAATTGAAATGAAATTATCCTCTCAAATTACCATAGGATGTTATAAAATTTAAGGATAAAAGAAATTGAAGAAGTTTTCAAATTCAATTTCCCGTTTGTAGCGTGTTCCCAAACTCGAGTGGGAAATGGGCGTCGCCAAAATCCACACACGTGTAATGGACGACGCATGAGAAAGGGTTAAAATTTCACTGTAAAGAATTTTCTGCCAGCGGGAAGTAAATTTATTTTCACAGAGGATAATCTTACTACAAGCTTTGTGTTATGCAACGCTGAGCAAAAATGACCGGGGGTCTCTTTTAATGGTTCATTTTTCACACGACAGTACTGTGGAAATCGGACCACTTTTCGGACCCTCTAGAAAATGTGTGCGGTCATTTTTGTGGGTCATTTTGTGATACCACTCCGACCCTGTTCAGCACTCCAATATCTGTATAGCTTTGCGCAAGTAGTAGAATTTCGTCATTTTTAGTTTTCATATAGAATTGCAGCATGTTTCGAATGAAAGATGTGTATTTCGTACTGGCTTTATTTAAAATTTAGTTTAAAAATCGGCTTTATGCAAATGTAGTATTTTCGTTTAATTTGCAAGCCTAAGCTTTTAAAAAGCACCAAAATATTTTCCTAACCTGTAAATGTTTTTGTCACGTCCCAGAAAATTAACCATGTTACTGGGTGCGATCGACATGGCCGATGTATAGATACATGGGCCATGGACATCATCATATCAGCATATCAATCGTTGATTTGGTTAACTTGTCACATTGTTCGTTTGGTTATAACTGGGTATCTATGTTATATGACGTATGTCTAATAAATATATAACAGGGCAGCCGCTTGCCTTAGCGTAAACTTCCGTTCTTAGGTAGCTTTGCTTATATACAAATGTCTCGGCACGTTGTATTATTATTGAATCGAGTGGAGAAATTTCTGGTGTTGCGCCTACCTAGTGCCAGTAGCTAAAAATGAAGTCATTTTGAACGAAAATAGAAGTTTGTTTGGCCGGTTTCTTTATAATACTGTTTTGCCCTGAGTAGTACATTGCTTAATATTTAATTAATACATTGCTAGTTTGGTTTATAACCTGTGAGCTTAATCAAAAATACATGACGCGGACAAGCAACAATGAAACACAGAACGAAGGTTTAATAATCAACGTTTGAAAATTAGCAAATAGCAAATTCTGAGTAAATACAAATTCAGGGTGCGACCGGGTATTCGGTTTCGGTTTAATATCCGGTAAGAACCTGAGTGGCACCGAATCCTCATTTGACCGAATCTGAATCCATTGGTAATTCGCTAAACCCGAATCCGAATTTTGCATGTTGCGGACAAGCAACAATGAAACACAGAACGAAGGTTTAATAATCAACGTTTGAAAATTAGCAAATAGCAAATTCTGAGTAAATACAAATTCAGGGTGCGACCGGGTATTCGGTTTCGGTTTAATATCCGGTAAGAACCTGAGTGGCACCGAATCCTCATTTGACCGAATCTGAATCCATTGGTAATTCGCTAAACCCGAATCCGAATTTTGCATGTTACAAATATCAGTTATATCTGTAGATGTTTCAGAATATCAACGCAATGCCAGACACATAGCTTTTAAACGTTAATATATTTCGTGCCCGACTTCAGTTCTGAGATTTGTGATCTAAAACAAAAAATATTGATTTATATACCAAGTTATTTAAAATTTTTATTGCTTAAAAAAGAAAAACATTGTCGAACCTTGTTGGACTTGGTATTTTACAACCGAGTCCGAATTCAAACCTCAAGTTTTTGCTGAATCCGAACCTTTGTTGCCATCCTGTATCCTATATAAACCTATCGGATACCGGATAGTTTCGGTTATGATCCCCAATACCATAAAGCCGTTTTTGACAAGTGAACATTATTTAACATCGTGCTGCGATTACTTTTCCGTTCAAGTAAAGCTGTTAAGTTTTTCAGACGGTAGGTACCTAATAAAATGGGAAGATGTCCCGATCTATCCTACCTAGACCGAAATTGAGGTGTAATGACAGACCTACTTCTAAATGAAGTTTGTTTAATAAATAGTACACGTAATTTACTAAAGAGATATTAAGCAATGTCTTCTGAGTTGTCGGAGTTTATTTCCGACAATGTGATTGCCACTTTTACCGACGAACAACAGTTGGCGTTGTCAAATGCGTTTGTTTCAACGAAGTCAAAAATCGCAGTTGTTGAGAAAGCTTTTGAATCCTATACGACTGAGTCCAGTAAGAAGTGCATACGACATATACCTACGTATATCCTACGGAAGTTTTTCGCGAAGAACATATGCGCACATTTTCTGTCAAAATTTGGTCGTAAAATTGCCACACACACGTTGATTATGCCTTCAGTTGGCGCTCCCATTATAGTTTTAAATTTTTCAAAGACAGAAGCCGGTTTGATACCTATATAGCGCGTCCTAAATTTTTGATCGAATTTGTGTAGAGAACGTTGAAGGTGTATCATTGGTAACGGACCATATTGTATCTAACACCTCGTTATCTAACGCTAGAAATGGATAAATGCAGCTATATACGTGCATATGTTTTGTGTTAAATTATATGTTTTATTCTTAATACAAAAGTTTGTTTTTCTGTAATCTAACGGGGCCTGCCAACAAAACTTGTCCTAGGTTGGTGCCGGGAGCCGGGACCATGTGTTTGGGTCTCGGTGCCGAGGCAAGTGTATTTAAAAGCACTGGCATGTCATGGATCGGAATTTTATTATTGTTCCAGAGGAACAGATATTTGCACTCGAAGGCAAACTAGCTGGATCAAGGGACGAAGTTGATAAATTGAAGTCAACTTGCGAGCAGTGGAAAGCACGATACAACGAATCGGGTTAGACGGAATCATTTTTATATACGTTTGAGAACAAACATATTTCCATTGTAGTTTTTTAGTTGCTCAGGTGGATATTTATAATTGTTTCACTCAATTCTAGCTTCTTTGGATACTGTAAGTGCCGCAGGGTGTGACTTAAGTCAGTTTTAAAAATTGTTTCGTTGAATTAGTGCTTTCTTGTATGATGACAGTGTCGCGATAGTAAGGCTTAAAATAAAGGCAACCTGTGCTATAAATTTAAGACTTAAGTCAAAGCCCAAATTTTGGTGTAATATGTAATGTTCGATCATATTGCTAAACATCATACTTCAATTTCTGTAACCTAGTCAATGATTGCGATTTTTCCAAGGTTAGTATTCCTCAACAGTTATTTTGTAATCTGTCAAATTTAGTCAGCGACTTAAGTACTTACTTAAGTACGCTTTTAAAAACGGCCCAATGGTTAAGTCATTACTTAGAACGTACTTAAGTACTAACTTGTACTTAAGTACGGTTTTGGAAACCCAGCCACTGTTGCAGAAATTGTTTGCGTATATTTTTCAGATGAGAAGCTTAAATCTTCAACAATACTGCTTAGCGAACTACAGAAGAATCACGATTCTTGTACTGTAAAGCTGGTAAAGCAATAAAATTTTATTTTTCAAGTTGTATTGCGTGCTTGTGTTATAGAGTTCGCAAATGTAGACTTAGCTATAGTTTAGAAATATAGACATATTAGTGTTGGGGATACCTTATGGGCAAATTTTAAAATGTACCTTCGTTAACCCCACCCTTTGTCCGATGGCCTTACTCAACGCATGTTACGCAAAATATTTTGACTTTGATGTCTGTCCGTCCGAAAAGTATCTCGGGAACCTTTGAACCGATTATGATAAACTTTTTTGAAAGCCAATATCCTGGGGGTGTTAACCTCGCATTGAGGTTTTAAAATTTGAAGCATAGCTAATTTTCATAATTAGTTAAGCCTAAATTTTCACTAATTCTTACAGTTACACAAGCAATCAAATTTCAGCACTAAACGGGTTTTGGATGCGAGGAATCTGAATACATTGTTTACAAACCTCCAAAACCGACAATTGTGTAGTTATCTGATAGATAACTTGCATATTAGCATAATTTATAAGCCTAAATTAGGACTTTTTACAATATTTCACTAATTATTACGGTTAAAAGCAATCTAATTTTAGCACTAAAGGTGTTTTGTGTGCGAGGAATCTGAATAAACTGTTTACAATCCTTCAAAACCGATAATTGAATAGTTAGCTAATAGCTAATTTGCATATTACCTTGATTGACAAGACAAAATTAAGACTTTTCAAATTATTTTAATAATTATTAGGGTTACTGAAGTTTTTTGGGTGCTAGGAATCTGAATAAATTGTTTACAAACCTGCAAAACTGATAAATGAATAGTTAGTTAATAACTAATTTACATACTAGCTTAACTGTTTGAGTGCGTTCGAGCTCCGCTCAATACATGCAGTCCCTCTACGACTGATACACAACCAATGTTTCAGTTATTTATTGTGGATCTCACGCAATATATGTCCAAAAGCGTTGCTACGTATTTATAGAGCACTTTAACGCGGACAAACGAGTTGCTAAGTGGTGAAAAAGAAGACTTGCTTGGCGTTTTGAACAAGCGCAAGGAAGAAATTAAATCTCTAAATAGTAAGGCTTACCGTTAGGCTTTTCTTTAACTAAGCTTTACGCAAGTTTGAATTTGGTTTAGGTATATTTGTTGATTTGTCGTTAAATTGAAACCCCAATATAATTCTATATTAGACTGTTATTTATGATCAAATTTACAATGTATTAGCACGATGAATTGCTCGAGATTACGGAACTTAGTAAGTATACTAAGAAAAGTGTTATTGGTTGGGTTTCTGAAATCTTACTAAAGTATTCACGTAATGAATACTTAAAATGTTTCTTAAGTCGCCGAAGTTATTACTTAACCTTTTGATCAAAAACAAATTACCGCAAAATGTGGGCCATTGTCATTCAATGAAGTAATAATGTAGCATTATATTAAGGAAGAACCATGAGTGTACCATAACGGTTAACTTGTAATTAAGTATGGGTGGTCTCGGTCTCGGTTCCCCCAGAGTGATTATTTTATTACATTATGACATGGATGGCTTAGACCTACGCTTAGCTATTTACAGAGTTGATCACCAAGTAATTTTTATATTGATATTGCCACTGACGGCCGCATATAATTCGCTTAAGTTCATTTTCATACATGTGCAACGTCAGTTATAAGTGAACTTGGTGATTGTTTTGTGAAAGTTTTAAATCGTTGTGTTTGTGCCACCAATCCTATGCGATAGGTTGATTCTTGGTCTCGCTTTTTTGACCGAGACCGCCCATCCCTGCTTGTAATATGTCAATTTTAGTCAGCGACTTAAGTATTTACTTAACTTAAGTACGCTTAACTGAGTTATGCTTAAGTAGTGTTTTAGAAAAAGGAAGGGCGGTCTCGGTTAAAACCGAGACCAAGACCTGGCTACCGCGACCGGTCATGAAAATTCTCGGTCTCGGACTATTTTTGGTCATCATTGAAAAATCCAGAATTTTCAAAAAAATATTTCTAACAATTTTTGTCGTAGTTTTTTGTGTTTTTCATAGTTTTTTTCTGTTTTTCAGAATATCTGCTCATAATTATTGCGTAACTATTTAAATTCAGACTCACAGCGAAATTTTTCTCATCAGGCATCACTTACGTCAACAATACAGCAATACATTTTTGAATGCTCGACTTTTGGTCTCCGTTCCAAACCACTAAGACTAAAAAAGGCGAGACCGAGCTTAAGATCTGCGAAATACCGAGACTTGCCGAGAGTGGGACCGAGACTTGCCGAGAGTGAGACCGAGACCCATTGCTGTTTTGGAAAGCAAACCATTGTATGCTAGTTTGTAAATACTATATATAAACAGATAGTTATTTCAGATCAAATCAAACAGTGCGAGCTTCAAATACGAAACTTGACGCAGCAAAAGTGCGAAATCCAAATGCAAATGGATGAATTGAGTAGTAATCACTTAACTGCCGAAGTATGTTTATGTTGTTTGTTTTGTTTTGTTGTATTTCACATGCATAACTTTTAATAAATTGTTGTAGTGTACGTGCAGAACGTTATAATTCGATCAGTATTCTATATGTACGACATATTCACGGTTTCTGTCTGTTCAGATTTTGGCGCGACTGATATATATTTTTTAAAAACAGTGAGCGAAACAACGTCTAATTTTGAAAATATACCCGATAATTTAACTTAATTGAAGAGAGAAAAATAGAAGAGAGAAAACGCCAGCTGAGTTTGGGTTATGATTAAACCGAAAATTTGTGGTGAGGCTATTGTGCTATTTTAATTTTTTCAGTATGTTGAGAAACGATTTAAACAAGAAAAAGAGCTGCTGGACAACGAAATAGCATGGCTTCGTGAAGAACTGAACAAACGTGACACTGCAGTTATGAATATGCGAAAAGAACTGGTTGGTGAATTGTTAGAATTGCGCTATACTCGCCGCGCGCCGTCGAACGCCGCCGCATGCCGGCTCGCGGCGCTGTTAAAGTTATTAAAAT
Source organism: Enoplolaimus lenunculus (assembly GCA_030248215.1). Taxonomy (NCBI): domain Eukaryota; kingdom Metazoa; phylum Nematoda; class Enoplea; order Enoplida; family Thoracostomopsidae; genus Enoplolaimus; species Enoplolaimus lenunculus. The sequence continues at coordinate 21,098 of JASANG010001277.1, forward strand.
TTACCGAACGCTGGCGCGCGGCGAGTATAGCATAACCCTTAGGCTTTTAGTTGAAACTTGCAAGTATCTTCACACAAGCTCTTTATTGTGTTATTTTTATCGCCGTTTGTGATATTGTTCTGGAGTATTAAAAGCGGCAACGTTTGCATGCGTAAAAAGTTCTGGAATGTTCGACGTGAGTTAATGGTTTCGGTATTTTACTTATAGAGCTGTACGAATGCTACACACCAGTATCAAATTGAAGGAGTTAGTGAAATATTACGCGATACGAAAACGGAACTGGAAGCAGAGCAGGCAAAACGCAGTCAACTGGAATCACAAGTTGATGATTTGAACACCCGGTTAAAGGAGGTACACTGTAGTGTTGTAAAGGTCTACGTCCTTCCTTTATTTTGTAATGATGTGTGATATCAAAATATCGATTGTAGTTAAAGTTTGTTGCACTTGCCGTCGCACCTATGTTGTCGGCATTTAGCGGTTAAGTTAATATTGATTTTATTGGTGTCGATTTAGGCTGCTGAAGACCGAGCGGCGATTGAAGTGAAGTATGAAAATGAATTAGCGTGCCGTACCAAACTATCGCAAGTGTACAAGGTGGGCTTCTGAATATTTAATTCTATTTTGATACTTTTATGTGTTTTAGTTTTTAATCAACGTCTACATGGGCTGTTTGGTATCAATAGTGTTACTTTGCAGTTTGCAGTTATGTAAATAATATGTCATGCCAAGTTCCTGATGTTTCTCAGAATGTGATATATTTGTCTGCAGGTATCAGCAACCGAAGCTGAATATAAAGTTGAAGAGTTGACAAAAGCGCTCGAGTCGATGCAGACTTTGTGTTTGGACGCCAAAGAGAGTGAGGATTTTGATTTTTTTCTGTTTTCTAAACATGTAACATTCGCTGCACATGCAGCATAATGCGTGTTTACTAAGAAACTTACGGCGATTATACGCTGGTTGAAATAGATCGTTTGTTTATAATCATTTGTTATTTCTGTAAATTTTAATGATTTTTCACATGCGAACAGAGAAGAAGGTCTTATTTCTGTTATGATAGTAGTGAATATATATTAACGCGGAGTTGTATTAGAATAATTTTACTTCAGATCATTATCTTATGCAAGAACGCTTAAAGACTATTGAGAAAGTACACGAGGAAGCTTTAGCTGCGAAAGGTTTGTTCGCTATGGTTTTTCTTCTGCTGAATTTACTACAATCTATGTTTAAATTCGGTATGTGTTTGGTCGTTGTTTGTTTAAATAGTTTTCTCTGCTGAACATTGGACAGTAATGGAAATTACGAATAAACTTGCGCACACTATGTCACATTCAACGAGCTTCAATTTATAATTCGTACCATGGACGGTTGCTAATATTTTTTTACATCTTATGCTGAAATTTTCGTGTTACACCAGTGTCAGTTCTTTGTGTGAAAAGCAATTCATTGAGATGCTGCTGTAAATAATTTTGGCATTGACCTAAGTTTTAATACGGTTATACCCTCCGTAACTGATTCACTTAATAATCTTTTGCTGGCATTCTTAACCTTTTGATGACATTTTTAGACAAAACTATTAGAGACAAAGAAAATGAGCTTGTGAAGGCGAACGAGTTGTTGGCATCAAGATCTAGAAGTAAGCTTTTTGTGTTTTGTGAATGTCATCGGTAAGTGTTCAGTAATGTTTGGCATTGCGAAGCATATTAAGACGATCTATATTCTAATTTCAGTGTCTCCACTGGTCAAAAACTTGTCTTTGCTCCAGTAGAATTATTTCTCTTATAACCATTTAATCTTTTTGTTTTATGTGTACGTATATACGTAATAAAGAAACGGAAGTGTAAACAATTAGATGCAATCGGTGTATTTTTTCATATTCTGCTTTTATTGCAGTACCACTAACAGAACAAGCGCTTTATACCCTTTCCCCGGGAGCCGCAGCTGCGAGTAAACTAATGAAAGAAGGTATGACGTTAACATCCATTTACAAGAAACATTGCGACGCTGTTGACGAATTAGCTCAGTTGAAAGAAGAAAACCGATGCTTACAAGAGTACTATAAGGAACTGGTTACGGTAGGTACCGTAGTCTTTATTCTGAACTTAGGTCTTCGACTTTTCTCATTGAAGCTCGGAGTTTCGCGAAGCGTTTTATGTTTTGTACTTGGGGGTCGAAAGGTGGATGTCCGTCTGTCCGTCCGAAGAGAATCTCAGGAACGGCTGAACCGATTTTGATAAACTTTTTTGATGGCTACCTCCAAAACCGACAATTGAATGTTAGCTAATAGCTAATTTGCATATTAGCTTAATTGACAAGACAAAATTAGGACTTTTGAAATTATTTCAATATTTATTAGGGTTTACTGAAGGTTTTTTGGTGCGAGGAATCTGAATAAATTGTTTACCAACGTGTAAACCCGATAACTGAGTTGTTAGCTAATAGATAATTTGCATATTAGCATAGTTTATAAGCCTAAATTAGGGTTTTTTACAATATTTCACTAAGCAATATAATTTCAGCACTAAAGGGTTTTTAGGTGCGAGGAATTTGAATAAATTGTATACAAACATCCAAAACCGATAATTGAATAGTTAGCTAATAGCTAATTTGCATATTGGCTTAATTGACAAGTCAAAACTAGGACATTCTAAATTATTACAGTAATTATTAGAATTTACTGAAGGTTTTTGGGTGCGAGGAATCTGAATAAATTGTTTACATACCTCCAAAAACGATAATTGAATAGTTAGCTGATAGCTAATTTGCATATTAGCTTAATTGACGAGACAAAATTAGGACTTTTGAAATTATTTCAATATTTATTAGGGTTTACTGAAGGTTTTTTGGTGCGAGGAATTTGAATAAATTGTTTACCAACGTGTAAACCCGTTAACTGAGTTGTTAGCTAATAGATATTTTGCATATAAGCATAATTGATAAGCCTAAATTAAGCGTTTTTACAATGTTTCACTAATTAATAGGGTTACAAGAATCTAATTTCAGCAATAATGGGTTTTTAGATGCGAGAAATTTGAATAAATTGTTTATAAACCTCCAAAACCGATAATTGAATAGTTAGGTAATAACTAATTTGCATATTACCTTAATTGCTTACGTGTGTTCGATCTTCGCTCAATAAATGTAGTCCCACTACGACTGGTGTTAATTTGGTAATGAACTAAACCTTAATATTGGAATGGAAGCTAAAATAATTTTAATTGATGCGCAGTCACGCTGCCATTTTTGCAATGTTTTCTGTTACGGCTACGTTTAAACTGTAATTCTATGATTTTGCAGGAAATTGAAATGAAAGCACCAGTATTGAAACAACAACAAGACAGCTATACACAATCGTTAGAAACAATTGAATCGCTCAAAACACAACTTGAAAACGCGGCAGAATTGCAGCAGCGAACGGTGAACGAGCGAGATGAATTTCATCGACAGCTGGATTATGCTCGGGCTGAAGTTGACCGCTATTCACGAGATAATGCCGATCTTGGTGCTCAAGTAAGTTACTTTATTTCAGACCCCAAAACTTAAACGGCTTGGCTTGTTCGGAAATGCAGTCGCAGCAAAATATAAAGTAATTTCGTATGTATTCGGACCGAAATCATGAATATCCAATATCCGAATGTGGCAGGTTTCACCGGAACTGATTGCGGATGTAGGTTTATACCGGAACTGGATGCAGATTTCAGGGTTAGCCGGATGTTATACGGGAACCGGATATCTGGTTGGTCCCTGTACTTGAGTGTAGTGCTTTTTTGGAAGAGTTAGATTGTTAATTTGGTCAGAGTAACAAGTGTAAAACACAAAATTTTAGCCTAGTGGTGAGTGGAAATTTGGAAAAATTCCGTCAGTTGGTGGGTGTCACTGGGTAATAATCGAACACTCGCATATTATCAATATCTGCCAAAACCTTGAATTTGCCCGCGTAGGTTTTAAATTCAAACGTAGTAGGGAAGTAGAAAAAGGTGATTTAATTTCAGATACGCCAGCTGGTGCTGTCTGTGGAAAATTTGCGTAATAACCGAGATGTCTCTCGTGGTTCGGTATCTCCTGCAACGAAGCATCGAACTTCATCAGACGAATTGGTGCTTTTCAGGTAGGTTATTATTGTACGACGTTACAGATTTATAGATCTCTAATGTTTTCATGCCGACATTTTAAGAAATATCTTTTAAAAATTCAGAAATTATTTAGATTGTCTTAATGCCTCAGTGTTTTATATTTTATTCATATAATGACACACCCCCTGATTCCAGCCCTTGACCACGTATGGCAACAGTTTCGTTGGCTTTGAAGAATTGACTCCAAAGATTTCTAGTTTAGCTGAGGTTATGCTGTTAATAATTTTGCTTAAGGAACATTGACGAGCTACAGTCTACCAACCAGAAGCTGTTGTCTGCGCTGCGTGCAGCAGAAGACAAGCGAGATGACTTAATTAAAAAGGCACAAGAAGAAAGGTAATTGACTACTGAAAACAATCTTTTGTTATGTATTGTATTTTAATATGCAATTTTTGCCAAGCGGGAAACTAACACAAATTGTTGTGTGGCGGCAAACAAGTCGAAGTCATATACGTTATGTTTCTTAGGCCAATAAACGTACTAAGGGTCCTGAAGCCTTTGCAAATGTTTTCGAATCGATGAAATTATTCAAGAAGCAAGTTAAAGCTTTTAATTTACACGAGCAATAGATGTACTTAGAATGGAATTGCATATTTTTTCTTGCTTTGTTTTAAACTATTTCTATTAAGTAAGAATGTCTTTGTTGTGTAGGTAGGCTTTTTATTTAATATATTATTGTTGGAATTATTATTATTATTATTTATAGCGTCGCTTCAATAAAGCATGAATTGAAACTTGCAATCGAGGAAGTCGAAAGCCTGAAAGATCATCGCTCGAAACAGAACACAATTATTGAAGCGCTGTCTGTGCAACGTGATAAATACAAAACGTTGCTAGAAGAGAGACCAGAGCAATCGGTAACTACAACTTTGTGTAAATGGCGTTTTTGTTTTAATCATTCTGTCTTTGTTCTTTTGTTCCAGTATTTTTGATTTTATTGTTCTGTTCAGCTATTGGATGTTAAAGATATGTGTTAGGATACATTGTGACATTGTCGTGTGCAATTAACGGACGATAGCGCACTATGATGGGCGTGGTAGGATGGCATTAAAATTACTAGAAGCATAGCGACACCTTCAGAATTATGACACAAAACTCGGCGACCTGTTTGGCTAAGAAAGTTTGAGTATTTTATGTTTGTATTGTTTCAGAAGAGTGGCCAAGACAATGTTGAGACCGCGACCACAGATCAACCTGCTGTCTCCGTTGAAAACACAAGCGCTTTGCGGCTGTTGAATCAGGAGTTTGAGCTTTATAGGAAGGAACGAAAAGAAACAGAAAAGTTAGTTGTTTTAATTTGTTGTTTGTATGGAATAGGTCATGAATGGTTTGAGCTGATTAAAATTGTTTTAATTAGGATTGTAAGTGTTTGATAAGGTGCCTCTGTTGTAAAGTGTCTCACAGAGAGTATAGCGTGGTGTACTTGCACGGTTGGTTTTGTTTAAACAGTCTGTGGTAGCATAATGGATTTGAAAAAGACATTGGAATGAATTCGAGTAAAAAGTTCGCTTAGTATTGCTGTTTGTTATTTCAAATTATCAATGGCGTTTTCTTCTTTCAGTATGCTCAACGAGAAAATTGAGAAATTGCAAAAATCGCTTTCTGAAGCACGAGCGCTGAACACTAAATTAAACGCTGAAATAGAATTCCAAGAAGAACGCTTTAAAAGACTAAATGGTAAGATATTTAGTCTGTTGTTGAAATTGTTTGCTTTTTAAAGTATTGCATAGCGCTAGGGTTGCGCTATACTTTTTTGACGTGCGGCGCCGTCCGTTACCGTGTGGTGTCGTACACAAATAACTCACATACGATAACGTATGGTGCCGTACAGGTAATGGACGGCGACGGACGGCGCCGTACGGGTGACTAACGGTGACGGACGGCGCCGGACGTCAAGTATAGCGCAACCCTTAGGAATGATTCTTTGTCGAGATTTTTCGAATATTGAAAGTTTGTTAGTATTTTTTAATGATTTTGAATCCATTTAGCAGTTTGAAATAGCTGGAAACCCTATTTTGGTTTTTTATGTTCTAAAATCAATAAGTTTGTTAGGTTCTTGGCACATACTTTGGGACGCGAATTAAATTCGTTTTCGAGTGAAATGTGCTAAGCTTATTTAATCGTTTTCGTATCACTAGACACTTTGTAGAAGTCAGCCGTTTTTCAGTTATTTTTTGTTCCTTTATTATCTTTATTCCTGCAGCGAACACTGAAACGTACAAGAAAGATATCAGCCGGTTGCGAGATAAAAACGAACGCATTGCGGTGTTGAACAGCAAACACGAAGAAAATGTGGCCCATTTAACACAAGTACTTTGAAACCTTAGTCGGGTTTTCGGTAGTTATTTAGAAATTTATCTAATTTTTGTTACTATATGTACAGTCACGTACAGAAATGAACGCAATCGCCATTGCATTCCGAACTACAATTCAGATCGAGTTCGATCGAGGTTTTACTGCAAGCGTAATATAATCGCAACCCCACTTGCATTCTGTTCACTTTTCATTCGTTTTTTAAACGTGGTTGCAACTCACGATTTGAAACGCAACTATGAAGTCGTCTCAACTGATGCTTAATTCTGTCCGCAGACGCAAGTATGTAGCATTGGTTTTTGTTTTATCTGTGAAAAGTTTTGATGTCCAGTTTAATCCACTCGTGATAGATTCGATAATGTTGTTTTTTGTGTAGTCTTGATAGTTTTAGTGTAAAAATATTTATAAAAGTATTTCTGAACTTTATTTGAATTTAGGAACTTTTGGGGGTCAAAGAAATGGAGTCCAGGTCAAAAATGGAAATTGACCGACTGAAAGAACGATTGGCACTCGCTGAAGGCAACGTAAAACGTTATCAGTCTGAAAATGAAATGCTAAGGCAGAATAGCGGGCGCCATGACAAGCTGGTTTCGTCGATACAGGATTTACAGGTACATCAAACGTGCTTTAGTCCCAAAAGTTAAAAATTTAATTCCCGTTTTGTTTTTAGAATATTTATTTTTACTAACACTTAAGGGCATTTTTTAATTTAATATGATATCCTCACGTAACTGAGAATCGTTTCAAAAATATATGTAGTATGCAGTATGCTCGCAGGAACAAGAAAAACAGAAGTGTGCTGGTGTAGTGTTTGGTATAAACTTGGTGTCTGCAACGTTGGTACCATTAGAAAACAGCGAATTTTAAACAAATTAAACGCTAAGAAACATAAATTGATTATAAATTACCCGGGAATTTTGTCATTTAACTGGGAGACTGTGAAAATTGATGTTTGTGAGCGTTGAGTAATAGGTTTTAAGGACCATAGGTGATTTTAACTTTTCGGTTCGGGCGACAAAACCGAAAAATTTCGTTGCTGTTTTTCATGGATGTGAATTAAGTCCAATTTCAATTTAAATCTAGTTTCTGCTGTGTTGTATGTAGCTTTCACAAAATTTAGAGGTTTTCATTAATGGTTTTGTTCAGTTGTTACGTATTTTTACAATAGATTTATTAATGGTCCGAGAGTTGTAAAGGATTAATGCGTTAGATTTGTGTATATATAATAAGTTTAACAAAGTTGACTCAAGAAACAGACCGATTTAACTTACATCTTTGAAACTCAGCCATTCATTGTTTCTACAAATATTCATTCTTGATAATAATCTCGACGATATCTTTAGCTGTAAATTTGAGTTTCCTGTGCAACGGAATTATTAAAATTGACTTACACCAGAGATCGATTTATGTGATATTTCTGCAACCGAACTATTGTTGTCTATACGAATATTTCTTGAATTATAACTTAATCACACAAGTTCTTTTGAACTATAGAATTTAGTTTCTCCTGCAGCTTAATATTTAAAATCGACTCAATTTCAGGTCGATTTAAGTCATGTACAACCAGGGTGCAACCGTAATTACAATTTACCGGAACAGGAACCGGAACTTGAATAGATTACATTTTCTTTTTTGCAATATTATTGGTGAAATACCCCAAGTTGAAGATAAATACTCACTTTATCTGCTGTATTGTTTACATTTTCATAATCCACGGAAGCGAAATCTACCTTCGACGGTTTATTTTCGTCCATTATCAAGGTTTACATACTATACTAATGAAATTTATTTAATTTTTACCCACCGACCACATTTTAATACCGGAATTGTTAATTTCGGTAAAAATTTACCGGAACCGGAAGGCGAAAAAATGCCGGAAGCGGAATTCCTGTTGCACTCTGGGTCTCGTTGATTTGGTCTCGCTCGAGCATTTATCAAATGCTGGTAAATTTTTAAAAAGTAGAAGTTAGTTCTAGTGATGCGTGATGAATTAAATTTTGCTATGAATCTTTGAATTTTCACAGTTACGCAGTAATTATTAGCAGAAATTCTGAAAACGCACAGAAAACTATGAAAAAACTACTACGTCAAATAACTGAATATGATTTACCAGGTTTAGCAGATTTATCTCGTTATACAAATTTGGTAGGCTGTAAAAGTTAAAATTCAAACGTAGGGATCGTCCCCCTTATAAAAATTTCTTCAACAAAAATCAGTGTTGGAAAATACAAAAATATATAATTTTTTAGTAAAATATCTTGATTTCCACCGACAAAATTTAATACCGCAATTTTTAATTCCGGTAGAAATTAATCGGAACCTGAATTGGAAGGTGATAAATGCCGGAACCGAAATTCCGATTGCACCCTGTGTACAACTCAGCTATTTTTTTCCGAGTGTTTATACAAATATTTCTTGATAATAACTCGACGATAGTACAGAATCACCGCTTGATTCTGAATTCGTATCTTCGTCGTCGGTCCGACGTGAATGATAAATGGTTGTCGTCAGCGCGTATCTGCGACGCTTTAACGCCGGATTTGGCTGACTGCATTTGTGAGCACATTTTGTGGCAAGTAACGCCAGTCCGTTGCTGCATAGTATTGATTTCAGTTCGTTACGAATTAAACTGTTGCACCAGTAGTATATACAACAGCGTAGGATTCCGTTCACAACAAATAATAGGTTGCTTACGTCGCTTGCGATTGCGTGGACTGTTGTTGTTGTTGTTGTTGTTGTTGCTGGAGTTACTATTGTTGCTGTTATTAATGTCGCAACAGTTACTGATGGTGTTGTTGTAGTTATTGCTATTGTTGTTGCTATTGTTGTAGCTATTGTTGATGTTGTTGCATAATGTTGTTGCGATGATAATTGTTGAATGATGGCAGTTGTTGTTTGATCTGTTGCCAATAATATTGCGTCGTTTATTACTGTTGGCTCAATTTCGTCTCTTGAAACATCGCGGTCGTTACCGGCGACTGATGCTGGTGCCATGCTATGGTGAGTGGACATTTCGATTTGGTCAGCGATTCCGATAATCAGTTGTAGGACGTTCGTGACCAGATACGACGACACGACCCATATGACCATGCGTGTAGTGTTGCGAAACAGTTTTTTGCGTTCAATTGCATCTTTAATTGAAAAAAAATAAAAATGTTTTGAGGATTTTTAAATTTTAATTTTAGTTGAAATGACATTGTTTACGATCTGTTTCTCCGTCAGATATTGACTGAATTTTGTAGTTCTGCAGAATAACCAAGATTGCAGAAATCTGTGTTGGATGGTTGCATACCAGAGATTCTTACGCAAAGCCGTATGCTCAAGAAGTGATTAGACATTTGTCATTAGCATGATTATTTCAAGGGGCGACACGGGTCGTGTATTTTGGCACTTGGCTGTGTGAAAATTAGTTTGAGAGGCGACTTACCTCGAATTGCTTCATAGTTAGAAGCCATTGGAGCAAGTACGTACTGTGCCTGTTGGGCGAGCATACTTGCAATTCTGCCGCATGTTCGAGCCTAAATTAAAAATTTGACCTTTTGCACAAACAGTAAAATCGTTGAAGTTGATGTTAAAATTTGATTACGTATACGCACTTTCGTAGATTTACTCAGCAGCTGTTTACACTGAGTTTTGAAATTTGATAAGGAGCGTACAAACTGTCGTTACTAATCATGAAATTTTGAAAACAAACAAACGGCAAATCAACGCTAACTTATTTTAATGGGAGTAAAGTTTTTACTGCGGCATTTTTGCCATATATTTTTTTCGGAATTAAAGCGGAAAGTGGCTGTTTTGGCGTGAATCGAGATAAATTCTATTCAGTGTAACTTAATTTATTTTTGCTTTGTATACAAATCAAGTGAACTGTAAACAAAACCAAATGGTTATTCAAATTAATTGGTTGACCAGGTTATGGCTGGTGGCTTAAATATTGTAAACAAAGTAAATATTGCTAACCTCGCTGTGAAGTCGCTTTATAATGCACGAATTGAGCACTAATAATAGTGTAAACGGGCATATGGTTTGCAGTATTGTTCGATCAAGTAAAAATAATATTTTACTTTTCTGCGGCGTCAATGGCACGTCGTATTCAAGTTGATATTCAACTCGACGACCTGTCGATGGGCAGCATTTTTGACGTTTTAGCGTTGCTAAACTGTCCCAATGTGTAGCTAATTTGATTACTAGCGCCGATACAATGATAACTGCTATGATGTGAACTCGTTTCTGAGACATCCAATTGTTGCAACGACTGCAGTTGTATTTGGCGTTTTTATGACTGGTTTGAAATACTGTGACGTATCTGGTGAAATAAACGAATGATTTGTTGGTTTACACATGTGAACGGCAATTTTTGAGATTCGCAGTATGTTAGCATTCAAGTTTAAAGCCCCATTCACACGTGCAAGTTTTTGCGGCGAGAACTCGCAGCTGCAACTTTGCTTGAAATACTTGTAGCAGCAAGTATTTTCAAAGGAATATTCCGATTGACCAATCAAACTGTAGGTGCAAGAACTGCGTTCATAGGTGCGAATTAAATTCTATAGCATGAATTCCTGTGAATAATTTGCAGCCGCAAGAACTTCAAAGTTGTTTTGTGACCAAAATTGCGCATGCAAGTTGCACTTGTATATTTTTGCTGCAAAAACTTATTATATTCATTCAAATCGTTGAACTGAAATTTGAATGAATGTTTTGAGTTCCGGTTCGGTCGGAAGTATTATGCAACATCCACAATAACATGCGTACACCAGGTGACTTTTGAGAATACTGAAGCTTTTTTTGCTTCAGTGTTCAAGACACTACCCCTTCAAAAGTCACCTGATGTAAGCATGTTATTGAGGAAGTTGCATTTTAATATAGTAAATTTTAAAAATCGCAGTTTATTAGGTTTGAAAACGAAAAACGGCCGACAACGTTGAGAGGGTTACAGCATGCCGGCATTCCATCAGGATCATTGCATGTGTAGATAATGTGTGAAAATATTTAAGCTTTTTGACTGAATGGGTTAAGGGAAAGATTGTGAAACAAATTTTCAAAGGAACCTAATTGGCTGGTGAGAAAATAAAGAATGTCCCCCCCCGCCCTGTATTTTAATTGGCTGGCTGGCTACCAAATAGTTTACCGTTCAATTGTTGTTGCGACTACAAGATACGTTGAAATGAGCTGTGTAGCGCGTGTAAGCACACGAACAGGACGTATATACCGGGTCCATGCGTAGTATAGCCATAAGTAGTGCGTTTGACGATAAATCGTTTCCGTTGAATACAACAGTAAGTAACCGATTGCTGTCCAAATATCAAATGCGGCGAGAACACAAAGGTAAAGCAAATACGATTGACGGTGGCTTCTGAAAGTGTAGCTTGAGTAAGCTTATTATTGGTCATATCAACAGTGGATGATCACGGACAAGAGTATGCAACTGTCGGATTTCGCGTGGCACAAAAAGTGCCGCCATGCGTTGCGTTTTTGCTGTACCCTCCTTATTTAGCGGGGGGTCAATGTCCCATGATATAATATTCTGACTGTTTTTAGATTATATACGAAGGCATGGCATATTATGTATTTTTTTCGCTCGCAAATTTCAACCCCCCTCTAAATATGGGGGTCGGCCCAAAAGGCAACATGTGCTGAGTACAATCTTTAGAACACAGACGGTACCCAGTTGCACACTCTTGTTATGTTATATATCATCCACTGTTGGTGATATGAAAGTGTATAGCACCTACAACAAGCTAACCAAGAATTGCAAATATATGTTGTTCCACCGAATTACTGAAAAAACATGCAGCCGACCGTATGAACTGTGTTGCGGTTTCGTCAGAATAAGTGAATAAAATGTGAGGAAAGTGCAACGAAACACCAGCTGTAAAGCAAGTTGAGTTTTGGCAAAATTTTTGTTTGCTGGTCAATTTTAATCATTAAGCGGACTGGTTCAAAATTTGCCACAAAACCGCACAATTATCCCGTTCTTGCGTCTTTCAATGCCTGAACAGGATTTTCCACGAATTCTGACGGGAACACAGGAATTCCGGTTGAACTCTGCTGTATTGATATTGGATACGGATATTCCGGTGGTAATATGGTCAAGCGGATAGATTGGTAACGAGATAGGGGAAGCGTTTTACCGTTTTAAAAGAACTCGCAGTAACACAGAATTGATCAATGCTGACATCAGCGCAATGGTCGTCCCACAAACGCCAACGAGATAAAATTCAATTTTGTCTAATTTGGCTGTTTTGTTAAGCAAAATGTTACAATATGAAGCTTGAAATTGATTAATTATAGGCGTACTGTTAGTATTGTTTACCATATTACGTAGAGGTTAAGTTATGATAAATTATTTTGGCAATATTAATGATGATAATAATGGTAAAGGATTTATTATTATTATTATTATTATTATTGTACCAGTTGAATGGGTATTTCGATTGCTTATCATAGTTTTGTTGCGGAATTAATTATAAAATTAGCTGAAACGAATGCACATATTTAGCTTGGTTTTAGAGTACGGTCGGATTAAGCTTTGAATTAATCTGATTTGGTGTCCGTGGTGTATTACAAGTATTACGTATGTATAGAGAATGTGGAATTTTCATTAGAAATAACCCGTTATTGTCGTTTGAGAGGATTTGACTGTGATATGGGCTTGTGAATGGTGGGTATATTTTCAGCGATGGGAATGTAAAACGTGCAGTTCAAAGGTTGTCGGCTAACGAAAATGCAGGTTTTGCGAGCCGCCTCAGTTTGAATGACCTACCCCCATCAGTTATTATAACGTTTTTAATTAATTATTATATTTTAAAAATACCAAAAAAAACACATTTTTAAAGTCTTGTAAGCTTGTAAATTGAGTGTAAAAATTGGAAAAACTAAAGTGGTCCGGTATTTTTTGCTTTGCTGCCAAGAAAAGGCAGTAAATGCCTCCGCGTTTCCGCATCCTGTTAAGAGGTAAACAATCTTCTGTGTGACCTGAAATGTTTGATATTCCGTCCGATAAGCCGGAGACTAATGCTAAAATACGACCGACCAGGCATACGTTGTTTTTCGGGTCGAGAAGAAGAAGAAGAAAAACGACAATTAGTTGGATGACGGAAATCAATTATTTCCGCTCTAGTTATCCAGTAAATAATGCTACAAACCAATCAGATTCATTTGAACGTTTGATAAGCTATGAGATATGCGTACGGCAGAGTGCGCGGATTCTTTTGGGGAAAAATTGTGTATCTAAAAAGTTACTTGAAAGTGTTATCGTTAGTCATTTTGGTATCACAAGAAAAAGTAAACGAGAATGAAAGCTGTAGACTGTTCCGCTTCCAGATAGCGGTAATTTTTGCTAAGTTGAATTCATTAAAAATCGGGTTCATCAGCGTTCCAGATGGAACAAAATTTGTCGGAACAGGAATTGAATCTGTTTGCATGAACCGGAACAGGAACAGTAACCGGAATTTGAAATTATTTTCGTCACCGATTTACTGTTTGGCGTTTTAGAAAACTTGCCAAAACAATGCTTAAGTCAATTTTCAGCTATTTCATCGTCAAGTTTTGCAAAAATTTATAAGAGTGTAGTATTAACAAAATTGAACTAATTGCAAAAACACTCATTTCGAAATAATTTTTTCTCAGAGTCAAAGTTTCCAATATTTCAATGATTATGAATAATTTGCCGCAAAACCATAAAAATTCTGGTCCTGGCATCTTTGAATGCAAGAACATGAACAGGAACAGGAATTGAATTTTTGAGTTAATTCCGGCCGGAACAGGAATTTCCGTTGAACGCTTGTGTTCGCTAACAAATGTTGACTGTTGACAGCCGTGATGAGCCCTGTCCTGCTGTATGCTGGGAAGTGAACATAAATGCTGTGTGTCGGGTATCTGTGTTCATTTTGATGTATATGTGCCGCTATTTGTCTACGCCGCCTACCGTTGCTCACTTTTCCACATAAACTGTGACTTGTCGAAATTTTGACGCCTTCCGGGCAACTGTTACGTTGACTCGATATGACTTTTGAGTGCCATTTTAGTTGTAGTTGAATGTATTACATGGGTTTTAATTGGATGCACATGATAACCTGATTTAGACAGGTTTGAATCGCAATTACGGTGACGCGAGGGGCTGTCGCCGTTTTTAAGAACCCATTCGCCCCCCCCCCAAACCATAATTTTTCCTATAGCGTTGACAGGATTCTAGGCTACGCTTAGCCGTTGTTCAAATGTTCTTATGCGTTTCACACTAATAATTTCTGCGTGTGGAAGCGATTTCTGTTGTATACTCAAAAATTGAGAAATATTTTTAAATTTTTAAAAATTTGACTTTAGATAAAAATGTAGAGCCGAATATTGAATTTGGGTATACACAAAGCTTCGTTAGTATATAGTAATATCTTCAGGCGTTGTGATTTTCTATACTCTGAGGGACATGGAAACGGCGATCGGACTACAAGTTGTCGGGCGACAAATTGTCTTAATATCCTTCGTTTAATATATGAGGGTGAACTACAATATTTAATACGAACGTTGGCTTTTTAAGGATAAAACAGAGTGTCTGAGTGTGTGGGTATTGGGTTTGCTTACTGTAAAATTGATGATAAATTGGCCAATGGCTTTAAAACAAGTGACTCGGACAAGCTTATCTGTCTAGCAGTCTGGAGACAGGTAACGGGAAAACTACTAGCGTGGGCCATATGCAGGATTGATAGGGGGTATAGGAAAATGTGGACGTTTTGGTTGTGTCGGGTGTGCAAGTACGCTGTGTGGTGAGAGTTTCCGGTACGGTTTAGATCTCATTTTATGGATCTAAAAATGTTTTTTGCAACATTTTAGCTGATTATTGATGGTATTAGACGATCCATGGGAATAAGTACGTCATGGAAATGGATAATAGCAATGTCTTTGCCACTGTGAGCCCCAATTAATTTTTCAGGGTTTGTGCG
This sequence comes from Enoplolaimus lenunculus, assembly GCA_030248215.1. Lineage (NCBI taxonomy): Eukaryota > Metazoa > Nematoda > Enoplea > Enoplida > Thoracostomopsidae > Enoplolaimus > Enoplolaimus lenunculus. The sequence continues at coordinate 36,477 of JASANG010001277.1, forward strand.
CTCGGTTGGATCAGAAATAAATCATTGGTGATTGGGTGGGCCAATGTAAAGAACAGGGGCGGATCAGTATTATAAGCATATTCCTACGTCTAAGCCTAAGCGTAAGAATGAGCATATTCCTAAACAGAAGCCTAAGCTTAAGCCAAGCAAAAAAATCAATCTAACGCTTAATCTTACTATTTTCTAGTTCCACAGAAAAACGTTCCGCCCCTGACATTTACATGGGCCAATGGGTGCTACAGTGTCTCTTGCGCTGTCTGAAGTTGTAATTTGTCTCATATTTTAACGGTAACAGCCAGTTGAATGGTAATTGAAACTGGCGTTTAGATTAATTGTCAATTTTGAAAAATAAGGTTGGGTCTGGTTTGAAATATCCGAGTTGTTTGGGTGTTTCTTTACAGTAACCGGTCGCTGAAGAGTTATTTTTTAGCTCCAGACTTGATTTATGCGAGCAGTTTGGTAGCAGCAAAATTGTAGTGAATCAACAAAATTTTGAAACGAAAACTGAAAAGTGTAAATATTAGGGTGCAAACCAGCACTGAGTAAACCCGGAATCACAATAGGAACAGCAATGTTGTACCGGAATTGTAATCGGAATCGGAACTAGAAATTTTGTGGCTGTACGGATAATTTGTATTTACGAATATTAATATTGATTTAGGGTTTCTGTTGGCTTACAACAATTTTCAAAAACGTCGCATTAGCAAACTTTGATTAGTTAACTCATCGAAAGGAATTTAATAGATAAATAATACAGAATTATTTTGCAACGTATCTCATCAAGTAGGATTGAATTAAAATTTCACAATTCCGATTAAGATTGATTGTGCATTTGGAATCGGAGTCGGAATTCTAATCGGAATCGAAATTACGGTTGCATCCTGATAAATATCTATGCAAGGAAGCGCTCTCGTATGTGTTTAGAACAAAAATGTTTTCGGCTATTTTGTTAAACTAAATAGGAAATTGAATTTAAATAATTGAAATTAGTTTTCCCATCAAATTTGATTGGAGAAAGAAATTAATACCGGAAGCCAAAGAGAAAAAAATCGAGTATTCTCGCTCAAAGGCGGTTACATGTTTATTAACGGTGGTCTGAGATTAATTACAAATTTTGGGAAGAGCATAGCTTTAGAGTATACTTTCACAGCTGTAAGCTTGCTTAACCCTAAATGTAAGCTAAAACTGTAAGCCTAAGTTGTGCTAAAATAGAAAAATGTCAAAAACTGTATACGGAAGGAAACTGATAATAGTTGACAAATAGATATGTACATGCTTAGTTGAAAGCCTTCATATTAAGTAAGCAGTGGTCGACTAGCGGATATTATTGGTATTTGGTGCGATAAGTAAGATTTAAGCTGATACTTTAGAAATATGGTAAGGTATTGTTTAAAAACTGGTTGCAAGAAAAACAAACTCGTAGTTGTTGGGTCTAAAAAATATAATCGCTTTAAAAACTGTTTAGCTTGTCGGCAGTAGTCATCTGTAGTACGGAGTCTAAACGGTTTAGAGGTTTGAGCGGTGGCGTTAAAAGTGCCCCGGGACTCATAAATAATCGACGGGCGGATGTGATGGCTGTGTTTAAAAGTTGAAGAGTGGTTTTGTTCACTTTGTCAAGCTTACACGTTGTTACTTTTTTGTTGCTTTTATGAAAGAGAATAAAAAGGTTTGAAGTGTAAAAACGCTGTGGTTTTGGACGATCGTGTTGAATGGCTCAAAATTGCTGTTGTCGCAGACTTCAGTTTAATTTAAAATACGGTGTTGTTGTTGTTGTTATATATATTTATGATCCGTCGGATAATTAAAATGTCAGTTCAGTGCCGGGTGCCCGCCGAAGCCGCGATTGGATCGAATCCTGAATCCATTGCTATGTTGTGTCCGTCTTGGTTAAATGTTAGAAACAATGATTGTTGTACAGTCGCAGTACAGGCGTAGGGTTAATTTTAGGTTTGGCCGATCTTAGCTCAAACCTTCGCCTAACGTTTCGTTTAAGGCTGAAAATAAGTGTTAACCTTAAATGTGTGAGGCAAGTGTACCAGTTGCGTCATGGGGTTGCTGCTATAAAACATACCGAAACGGTTGTTCGTTTTTAAAATGTCACTTCCTTTGAATAGTTTCATGCGACAAAATGCGACAAAATATTGTAATGCTTAAATTTAAACAATGAATCAGTTGATTAATTAAAGTTTGCCCTGTACAACTAAGAATGATGAACTTGAATTGAAAAAAATACGGCGACTTTAACTGATCTGAAGGATTTAGCAGAATCGGCCCATGGATAGAACAGGGCCGGATCGTTCTCCAGAGAGGCTATAATAGATTCAGTTTAAGCTTTAGACTAATTTTTTGCTTAGGCTTAGGCTTAGGAATAGGCTCATCCATACGCCTAGGCTTAGGCGTAGGAATAGGCTCATCCATACGCTTAGGCTTAGGCTTAGGAATAGGCTCATCCATACACTTAGGCTTAGGAATAGGCTCATCCATACACTTAGGCTTAGGAATAGGCTCATCCATACACTTAGGCTTAGGAATAGGCTCATCCATACACTTAGGCTTAGGAATAGGCTCATCCATACGCTTAGGCTTAGGAATAGGCTCATCCATACACTTAGGCTTAGGAATAGGCTCATCCATACACTTAGGCTTAGGAATAGGCTCATCCATACACTTAGGCTTAGGAATAGGCTCATCCATACACTTAGGCTTAGGAATAGGCTCATCCATACACTTAGGCTTAGGAATAGGCTCATCCATACACTTAGACTTAGGAATAGGCTCATCCATACGCTTAGGCTTAGGCTTAGGAATAGGCTCATCCATACGCTTAGGCTTAGGCTTAGGAATAGGCTCATCCATACACTTAGGCTTAGGAATAGGCTCATCCATACGCTAAGGCTTAGGCTTAGGAATAGGCTCATCCATACGCTTAGGCTTAGGCTTAGGAATAGGCTCATCCATACACTTAGGCTTAGGAATAGGCTCATCCATACGCTAAGGCTTAGGCTTAGGAATAGGCTCATCCATACGCTTAGGGTTAGGAATAGGCTCATCCATACGTTTAGGCTTGGGCTTAGGCTTAGGAATATGCTTATACTACTTTTCCGACCGTGTTGTATACATGGGCCGCAGAATCCAATGTTTACAGAGTAGCATATGCATGGAAATATTACAAAATTCTGTTCAGTCTTTTGTCTTTTTTAGGAAAAAATGTTTAAATACACAATGTCACTTCCACCTTTGTTTCAGATATACTTAAAAATTAATTGTTGATGAACCTCGGTTCATGAGCGTAGCCAGAATGATAGGTAAGTTTGATAAAATTTTCTACAGGGGGCTTCTTATGTTACCAACTAAAACGGTATCTGTGAAGCGTATTCCGAAGTTTCAGAAGGCAGGCTTGAGCCTAGAAATTCATTTGTTGGTTACGGTCTTGCCTCGGTTCAAGATTATTGTTTATTATAATGCACCTATTTGTTACACGGTTCTAAATAGCACACCGGTAATAAAGAATTAATGCGTTCAGTCATTCGGTAAATTAAGTAGTGTCGTAATAATTGTTGGTATATTCGAGTTTAGATCGGTTATTTTTTGACAATATTTGTTTATGCTGATAATAAAAATGAATTAGAGACATCAATGTGACTGTAAAGCATTAAAGTTTATTTATTTATTTATTGTTCAAACTTGGCGGATGAATGATGGGTAAGCACAGTTGGCAGCCGGTAAGCAGACAAAACGTACCTAAGCCAGAACTGTAAAAATGATTAAAAAACACACACACGCCGTCACAACTTTTGGTCGTTGGTTCGAATATATTAAGTATAAACCGAGTGGTTATTGTTTATTTTTTGTCAACTGTTCAAGTATATCTATAGGTTCAAATATGTGATTGGGCAATGGATTGTATATCGTCTATCTTTAGGTATCAGGGTGTGACTGGATATTGGGCGAAGATGCCGGGATTTGGACCCCTGTGGGAATTCAATGAAAAGTGGTTCGCAAAGGCATGAAATCTGGACCGCGTAGGAAGTAACTGTAACGTGGACTATCGCATAGTCCGAGTTTGCCCAAACTGGATGGATTTTGAAATTTTTTTGCATATTTTAGCTTCTTATGGCCTTCCGTGATGATTCCATGCCGAAATTGGAATTTTTAAAAAATTCGATTTTTTAAGGTCCAAAGGTCTTCCCTTGACAACCGACAAAGTTGGCTAAAAAAGATAGGCACATTATATAGCATTTGATGCAGCCTGCAGAGCTGAGTCGTTTGGTGCTGATTGAATTTTCTGCAATCACAGGCGTTGTTAACGAGTTATTCTCATGTAATTTGGCGCGCTGTCCGCGATTTGGGACGGCACCAAATCATGAAATATTATAAATTTCGAATCTAAAAGGTGGTATACATGAGTTTTTTTGATGGTTATAGTTGAAGTTAGTTTAATGTGGACTCATGGAATACAGTTGGATTAAAGATTATGGACATTTTGTTTGGCGGCCGATCTGATTCAAGTAAATCGGACCAGTTTTCAAATTAGACGTTGAACCACGAATGGTGGACGTTGTTTTTCAACTGACAAATTTCGAACGAAAAAAACTCTCTGTTGGGTTGTATTTGAATTAAAAGTTCAATGAGACATGGCGAGACGTTTCATCGAATTAATATAACAACATTTAATATATATATATGTGTACATATGTGTATGTATATAAATTGGCAAAAAGCAAAATTAAAATGCTTGACAATGGTGAACTGTCACGAAAATAGTATCAGCTACGATATGGAGACATAGCGGACTGTTATTAGTTTTGTGAGTCGTCGCCGCCGCAATATCGCATGAATAAAAAGGTTTAAAGTGGAAGTTTTAGGTATGGCAAGAGTTGAACCAACACTATGGGGTTGTGTACTGGTGTGTTCGTTGAATCTACTTTATACAGATGTTACTAAAATAGAACGTGGTAAGGGAATGTCAAAGAGATTGGCTGGCCTGGCGGCTAAATTGGTAAACGGCGCAGCGGAAATAGCAGAACTTTATTTGAAACTGTTTTTACTGGAATCGGATTGGAAGTTGAAATTGTGTTTGAAATTGTATTGGTTTGTGATATCTGATCTGCTTAGTATGTTGTGATAAGTGCATTTCTCAATATGAGAATAATATGCTTGAGTATATAAATATATATATATATATGTATATATATACCATGATAGGTAATTTGAACGTCGCTCCGGCAAATTTCTTTACTAATACAGATAAAACCTAATGCAGATTAATAGTTTGCTTGAAAATATACTTAAATATTTAGCGCTGAACAAAAAGAAAGTGAATGCATGAAACATTAGAAGCATTGCAGCATCTGGTTTGCAGTATACATAACTGCCAGACAATTAAACAGGGGTTGAGAAATTGTGCAATAATATAACTGCTATCTTTTCAGAGTTCCAACAACAACTATGTTTTGCCAGAACAGGAACAAGAATTATTTTTTTCGCAGGAACCGGATCCGGAAGTTGAAATAATTTTTATCACCAAATTACGAAATAACGATTTTACAAAGTCAAAGTTTTCTATACTTATTAATTGATTATCAATAATTTGCCACAAACTGTAAAAATTATGGTGGTTTCTGCAATCTGTGCAGGAACAGGAATTGAATTTTTTTGCAAGAATTCCAGCCGGAACAGGAATTACGGCCAAATCCCGAGTATTTATCTAGTGGCGAAATAACATAATGCTGTGAATTTCTGCAACGACAAAATTGGAAAACGAACTTTTCAACGCAACTGTACATACCGAAATAATGAAAGCAGATAAAGTGAACTTCATTGAACAAAGTTACACGTTCGAAGTTTGTAGAACGTTTGCACGGACAGATAATTAAATTATGATTTGTCGTTGTAGTTTTAAGTCGAGTGTGGTTTTGTAATGTTGTCACAAGTAAAAATAGCAGTTGAATTAAATCACACCCTGGCATATCGTTGCCAATGTGCAAGATTTGCTGTTACCTGTTCAAGTTTGGGTACTGGCTCGCCAAGGGAGCCGTTTTAAGCCAATGATAGTATATATTATATATAAATATCTGGTTGCAACCGGAATTCTGGTTCCGGCATTTTTTTCGCCTTCCGGTTCCGGTAAATGTTTACTGAAATTAATAATTCTCGTATTAAAATTGGATCGGTGCCAATTGAGATATTTTACTAAAAACGACGATAAAAATTAAACAGATTTCCATTAGCATAGTATGCATTGCTTGACAATCGCCTAATTCCTGTTCCTGTTCCTGCATTGAAAGACGCAGGAACCGGAATTTTTACGGTGTTGTGTAAAATCATTTAAACGTTAAATAATTTTATAATTACAAAATTACTCTTGTCGATCTTTATGCGTTTCATCTCGTTCAGTTTAGAGTTGATAAGTTGTTAAATTAAATTAATTGGTGAGCGATTTTGTAGTTTCTGTTCCTGTTCCAGCAAAATAGTTCCCGGCGGAACTCTGATATATTGTACAATTTAGGGAAATTTTAAAATGTGTACCCAATTTAAAACAAATTGTCAAACACTCGGCAGTGAATAAAATCATTGTTTGTGTCGTAACTTTTATTAAAATACTGAAAATGTCGAAATAAAACAGCGAATCGGAAAAACTTTTTGTTCTGCGGTCGGGTGCCAAATAAAATGTAAAATTTAATCTGTCAGATAATTAAAGTGTTTCTGAACAAAATATCTTTAGTGAAATATCGATAATTGTTAACAATTTTGAGTCTGGAATGGTTTTGCAGCTGAAATTATATTGCGTTTGGCCCATGTTACTTTAAGGGGCGTCCAGGTTTCTGGTGGGTCTATAAAAGACGAGATTTAGGTTATAGATTACATTTTTTTGCTTAGGCTTAGGCTTAGGTTTAGTAACACATCTTTGCAACACTTAGGCTTAGGTTTTGGAATACGCTCAATGTACTGTTACGCGTCTTAAAGTAACATTGGCCCTGCGTTTTATCATTTTGTTTGTTGCTTGGCTTACAATATATTGTGTTATGTGGGAAATTACTGGGCAGAGTGTTTTTTGTTGGATTTTGTTACATAATGGATTTTGATTTTTTCGCAAAGAATTCAAATGACCAATAAGAAACTGTGACGAAATTTTAACATTAAAAGACAATTGCGGGTGAAAATGATGTCAGAGGTTACGTTGAACGGGTGTTGTTATTTTGAAGGTATGTGTCTACTGAGCAAGGCACTGGGCTCACACATGCGGTCTGAGTTAATCGTATTTATGTAATACTGAATTGAAATGACAATCATTTTATACAAAAATTACAAATAAGCTTGCAATGTAGACGAGTTCAGGGATTCAACCGGATACCAAAACAACTGGCGGAGCCGGAACCGAATGTCGTTTTATTTAGCTGCAGCCGGATATTCGGTTGATCCCTGACTGATGTGAGCATTGTGTTTTGATACGTTCGTATTATTATTTTAGTTACGATTGGAGCGAAACGACGCCGTGAAACATTTGGAATTGCAGAAAAGCAACAACGAAATTTTAAAAGAAAAAGAATCGCTTCAAAAAGCGTTGAACAACTTGACCGAACAGCATAATGACCATTTTCGGGATATGAAGGTATGGACGGTTTAGTGAAGCAGACCTGTGTTCGTATTCTCAAATGTGTATAGCAGCTAACACCAGTGATTTACTGATACGCCTATGCTTCAACAAGTGAATCAAAGCCTCAATGTACCATCGTGGCTAACGCGAAGTGTTTATAGTAGCGAACGTTTAAAAGCTGTATTTTGTTTTTTTTTGGATGAATATAAGAAATAATTGTATTTTCGTGAATTTTGAGGCTCAAGTGGTCCAATCGCGTAACGATCTTGATGAAAGCGTTCTAAAGTGTAAATCGCTTCAGGGTGATTTAGACGAATGTCAAGCTAAAATAACAGAGTTGCGGCTACGTAACGAAGCTTTAGAAAAATCCAACCAGTCGTTGAAAGGTAAATGATGCACATTAGTTTGTTGTTGTAGTTTGTTTTTGTACAATGAGTTTAACCAAGAGTGTATGATACAAGAGTGTGCAACTTTTTGGGTTCTCGCATGGTACAAAATGTACCACCGGTCGTTGCGTTTTTGACCGGCCACATTGTTTAGAGGGGGGATGGGCCGCTGTCACATGCAATATCCCTAAATTAAATTATAAGTGGGGGAATTTGTTGCCGGATACGTAACGTGCCATGGTTCGCACCGGTTGTGCCCCATCTAATGTACCCAGTTGCACACTCTTGTTATAAAGAGTGATCATCCACTCTTGGTTTAACGAAGAGTGGATAATGCTGTGTTGCGTTAAAAGACAACAGTATTCAACTGGCCACATGTTGTACACAGAACAATGCACCCGGTGCGCGTTGCTGTTTGCCTAATGAGGTGAAAACCTTCCGTGAATTGGCATTACACCCTCTGCTATTTATAGGCAATGGTGTAGTTGCAGGTAGGGCATGGCCCATGCTCCGTTTCCGGGGCCAACGTTTCATTTATCAGGGTGTAATCGAGTCACGTTTAAAATTCAATCTTCAAATTTGACTAAATGAGTCGTGAAGAGTTCATTATTCGATTTCGAAAAACAGTTTATAAAACACGTACGTAATTGTATTCATTTTCATATTTAAGTGCAACATCGTTTCGAATAAGCGTTTTTTACAATAAAACATGTTTTTCCAGCAGTATATGGCTATTTTCACAAAATACAAGACATTTCGTTCAGAAATATCCATTGGTATCGGTTGGTGCCAGCTCCTTCTTCGGTACCGTACCGTAGCGTCAGGTCGAGGCTTTGCCCCTTAATACGTAAAAATTCCGGCCCTGGAGTCAATTCTATAGGGATCGGCCATATATCCGGTTTCGTTTTGCTGTCCTACAAAAACTGATATCCGTATTCAGTTCTGATATGCTGTGTAAACGTACGGGATATTTCCGTTTGTGGTCCCGAATATTATAAACCTGATGCATTTTATGTGTGAAAATTCTGTTAAAGTGAAGTGAATAAATCAGTGAAAATTATACTTTTGCAAGACTTACTACTACCGACAGTGTGTAAACTTAAATAGTATATCTATCCGGTTGACATCTGGTTCCGGTACAAAATTTACTGTCCAGCTCCGGTATCAGGTAAAATTAATATCCGATGGATCCCTGACAACAGTTAAATGGCCTGTATTTGTAATACAAAAGTAAAGATCGCACAATCCGCCCAGCAACTCACAGCATCATAAGTAATTATTCCCGTATTGAACGCCATAGTCAATCTGCGATTTATTATAAAAATATTAAGAATTGTGGCTTACAGATGCAACGCTGGAACGCTACCGGAAAGAAACGCAACAACTTGAGTCACGGTTGGCACACACAGAACAACGACTTAACGATACAACGAAACGAGCAAAACATGACGAAGCTGAGTTGACACGAGCGATGATTGAAATTGAACGCTTGAAAGAGTTGTGTGGCTCGTTAGAAAACAATTTGCAAGATGCTAAAAAGGTATTTTGTTCGAAACAGTTCGGATTCCGATTCAAATTCGGCACATTAATGAGGTCTTGAAGTATCAGGAAATGTCTTTGATTATTTCCCACTGAGTAACCGTCTACTATAATTTCTTGCGTGTTTGTGTTAATGTAGGCTTTGTTTGTTTGTTTGTTTGTTTGTTTGTTGTTTTAGAGCGAAGCCGCAGAAACTAGTGATCTACGCGAACGGCTGGATTCACTACAAAAAGTGTTAGATCGAACACAAACGGCCTACGTGGAAATACAAGAAAAATGTGCTCAGTTGCAGCGTGAAATGGACGAGACTCAATTGAAACAAAACCAAAAGGTTGGTTATAAATGTTGATTAAAAACTTTTCTTGAAGGGTCGCATGTGAACCAAAGTATATTTAATATTGGTTATGAGTGGTTCCAAAAATTTTATGGATAGAATGGTGCATTTAATGCGAATTTGACCTGTGTTATGCGAGTTTCGATTTTCAGATGGTAACAAATTCGGCGTTTTTCAATAATATACTGACAATTTTTCAAACAGCAAATCTTATTGCAAGATAGATGCGATTATTCAGAACTCTACATTTGTTGTTTAGTTTATTACAACAGGATCGATTTTTAGGAAACCACAACTGCAGCGCATGCAACAACGTTAGAACAACGAATCGCCGAATTACAACAAGAAATTGACGATTATCGTATCCGAGAGCAACAAATGAAGTCAGATCTAGAAAAACAGACGGCAAGCATCCAAGAGGTAAAAACGTATGCTGGAAAACTCGCAACTTTGATTCTAGGTGACCTTCCTGAGTACGTATCGATTATATCAAGAGTCAATGATCTCTCTTTATAACAAGAGTGTGCAACTGGGTACATTCTGTGTGCAAAAGAATGTACCCGGCACGCCTTGCGTTTTTGGCCTACCAACTCCGTTTATAATTTTACATACATGAGCATTCTACGTTTCAAACATCAACTACCCCCTCTAAACAAGGGGGGCGGGCCAAAAATGCAACGCCCGGTGGTACATTTTGTACCACACAAATTTCGGTAATTGCACATTTTTGTTAAATTGATCATCCACTCTTGATTATATTAATTCAAGTTTTCGTGAGGGAATTGGAAATTTAGTACTTAGGTCGACTAAGTGGTTAATGGCTTTGCGTAAGGTTTTGTTGAATTTTGTAAGGAAGTATTTTTTATACAAAAACGGTAAGCATTTTTTCAGTTCAAAGCATCCAAGGGTCAGTGAACTCTGGGATTTATTGAATTTTGGGTTTTGCTTTGTATTACAGATGCAATCCCGTTTTGACGCTGAAGTCGAACAACATAAACTTGCAGTAACAGAGTTGACAGACAAAACTAACGAACTGAATCAAGCGAAAGAACAATATGAACAACTTCAAACGATAGTCAAACAAGCAGAGACTGAACTTCAGGAAGCTAAAGTAAGTCGTTCTGATTGTGGTCAGAAGTTGGTTTAAGGACGTATATGCCTAGCGGCCTTGGTTCTTGCCCTTGGAAATTCTGGCTTCTTTGAGAATTTAGTATTTGATTTTACCCGATCCTTCGAAAGCGATTAAAAATGTTATTTTCTACTCATGTGTCTCTTTGTGCACGTTTTCGTAGTGGTTTTGAAATGAATACTGTTTAATGATTGCACTGTGACATAATCATTAATTGACTATTTTAAAATGGAAATGTTTCGAAATGAAGCTCATAAGTGATGTCATTGCTTATTAAATTTAATTTGGGTTTAATGCTTAATTGCTATTTTTATGTAGAATATTATATTCGATCCTCATTTTGTTTGTTTCTAGAAAGACTTCCAGAAACAAGAAGAGAATTTGCGAGCTCAAATATTCGAAACCAACGAGATGAATGATACCTTGCAACAGCGTATCGAACAATTATACAGCAAAACTGAACAAGTATTGATTTTACTATGCTTGCTGTCGTGTTTAACAGTTTAGGAAGTTAGCGTTACGCACACGTGTCTTGAGGTGGCGTTTGGCGTCAAGCGGTGTTGTATTCCTAATGATTGAGTTGTTAAATTCGGCATGCGGTGACATCTGGCACCGTTTTGCAACTTAACTACAGTACCGAATGGAATCTTTTACTAGCTTATAAGTGAAAGGGTTAAATTTCTACCTTTGTTCAATCAAATCATCGCGATTTTTGTTCCATTTCGCAACTTCGGAATCGCTTTTATAACATTTTTATAACATGTAGTTTCATCCATTCTGTGTAATGTCTAAATATGAACGATCCTCAAACGAACACTAAAATGTGGCTATGAAACGTAACCTTACATAATTTTTACGTTATAACAGTGTTAATGGTTTAAGCTGTTGACCAAAATATCGGTGATGGAACGCGATTTACAGTACCGCAGTGATGTCAACAAGCCAGATAAAATACATCAACCAAGTGATTCGGTATCAGAAATCGGAGGTTCAAAGGAGGCTCAGCCAGAGAAAAGTTCAACTGCAGTCACAGCTGAAGGTCAAACTGTTGAAAGCTTCATAGATGACGACACAGAATTCAATATTAAATCTACAGATAATTTAAGAGAGGTTAGTGGTGGTTTGTTGTCGATTCAGTGGGTTATTGATATTGAACGCTACAGTTGCAACGCCTACGATACGTAATTTGATCGAGTTCAAACGTTATTAAAACTGAAAACATTACGGTTTTCAAAACAAGTAACTTTTAACCGATAGCCGGGGGAACATTTCATATAGCGCTTTCGTTATTTTTGATTTCCATCGTATACAAAGTTTCATAATAATAATAATAATAATAATAATAATAATAATAATAATAATAATAATAAAAATAACAATAATAATAAAGTGTTCAGGACGTGATATTGTGAATGCAATTATTAAGCGTATTTATTGTTTTTAGGTTGTGAAATATTTGCGTGAAGAAAAACGACTCGCAACAAAGAGATGTGCAGATATAGAAGCCGATAACATGCGCATATACAGTCAAATGAGTTTACTAGACGCAGAACTGGCAAACATCAGGGCTGAACTTATTGACGCCCGGCAGGCAAACGAGGTAGCTGTGTAATTAAAGAATGACTTATGGCCAAACTTTATTTTTACAGGAATTTGATATTGTAATATATAATGTGAAATGGGGTATTTTGGAACAGTTAGTTGTAGCAGGTGTTTGTTGGTTTTCGAAACTGTGTACTAAGTCCCAGAAGTACCACGAGGTTATAGATTCGATGTGCCAGAACGCTTTGAAAATCTATAATTCGGCAGGGCATTAACCTTAATGTAAAGTTACTAAATGATCCTTGTTAAGGTGAGAGCGAATAACATTGATAATATAGGCTCGTATGGTACTTTGTGCACAGCGTAGATTGTACGGCTAAGTGTAATAAACATACTATACTGTTTCTTGATTTTAGGCTATGGAAACGGCTATGGCTGAAAAAGCATCTTTGCAAAGTAAAATACAGCTGTTAGATACACTAAGACTCCAAAACGACGATTTGCAAAAGGAAAAATGCGATTTACAATCGGATTTGAATCAAGCAAAACAACAGGTGAGTAGTGATAAGGTTTGTAGGGGATTATAGAGTCCTTGTGTGTTTGAATTACTTGCAGTAGTTCAAGAATTATGAAGTAATGAAATAGTCCAATAGGCATAAGAGGTTTGCAACTTTATTGCATTCCGTGGTGATATACAATATTATAATTTACATTGTAAGTAAATTATGTCCAGTCCTGACGGTACATTTGCCTCCCCGATTGATAATGACTTGGATACACGTGAGAAGGAGCTCTGCTCCAAAGCAGAATATTACGCGCAGCAGCAGCAATTATTGGATTCTCAAATCCGTAATCTTGAGCAACAGCGAGCTTATTTGCAGCGATTGAAATACAGAGATTCTGACAAGGTGACGGTGGACCTTGATGACGATGGATCCTTTGAATTGCCAGTTGAGAGTAATTTCTAATTGATAATTTGAAATTTAAGGCATTTGGACATATTACATATAGATATTTCCTTTTCTCTTTATTTCGTGTCTCCTGCAACCAACCGATATAATAATTATTGAGGGTTGTTCGTTAAAATGTTTAGTTACAATCGTTGGAAACACAGTGTTACGAAGCTCAAATGCAAGTTGAAACCGCCGCACATGAATTGAAACACGCACAAGATCAACTTATGGAAGCGAGCAGTGAAGTTGCAAAATGGCACAAGAGATACGACGATTTGGTTGAGCAAAGGTCAAAATTTGACCCAGATCAGATGCAGAAGTTGGAGTAAGTACAGAAGTGAAATCTCCGTGCTTGTCGAGTATGCAGTTGCAATTTTGTTTTGTGGCTGAAACTGTTTGTGAAGGGAAGATGACGAGTGGCTGGTATTAGCTGCACTGTGCGATTGGAGATCCGGTTCCGGTTTACTATTCAGCACAAAACCATTATCCTGTTCCAGTTCTTGTATCCGGTATAAACTTACCGGATATTGAAGTTTTTCAATAATGTGCCGATGTTATTCTTCACAAGAACATAAACTTCCGGAAATCAGAATTCTTTCGGCTGTTTTAGTGATTGATAAGAACTGAGACGAATGTTAAGTGACATTTGTGTAAGCTCTGGATTAGCTAAATCAAAGTTCCGTTTGTCAGCAATAAATGGCTTGAAAACACATAATATTATGTAAATGTTAAGCACGCTCATGATAACAAAAAATATATTTATTTTTGCATAGTATCTGGTTCACGTCCGGTTGTGTTTAAAGATTCATTATCCGTATTTGGTTTCGGTGTTCGATAAATCGATTTCTGTTTGCACCCTGATTAGCCGGGCATTTACTGGGTCCCGACTAAAAATACACAAAAAAGTGCGTTTGACGTTAAAAAATTAAATTTTAAGCTTTAGAAATGATCCGTTGGGGCAAATTCTTGACCGGGGGGGGCTTGAATAAATTTTGGAGAAATCGGGTTGGGGGTAACGCCCGAAAAGGCCTAGTCATATTTGATAGTAGTATGTTCTTTATATGCAATGCATATACATTGCTTTAAAACTGGAAAATTATGCAGAAAGTGTGTTTGACGGGCAAAAAAGATAATTGTTTTAAGGTAAGAAACACCGATAGGACAAAATCTGAATTGGTGTGACTGCACCTGGGCCAAGTTGAGTTAGACGGAATTAAGCTGACTGGCCGAGCAACTCCGCTCACTTAGTTGTAGCGAACTCAAAGTTCGATTGGGAAAGGTTCAATTAATGCCGTAATAGCGAGCAGAAATTTGTAAACACAAAGATGTAGTTTATTGCACACTACACCACAAATAAGATATTATTAGATTCGAACAAGAAATTAGTTTATGTTGTTGTTTTAGGAATGATGTTAAATTGTTGCAATCTGCGCTGGAAGGCGAGAAGTTGAAAGCAAAGAAATTTGCGTAAGTTACATTTTTAGTATGGATTTTAGAAAGAAAGTTGCGACTACATTTAAGGGCGCAGCGTTTGAGGAGCTTATGGAGCCACAAGAGACAGCTCTTCGTAGCTTTAACAGAATGTAAAATATTTTCAAAACTCGTTCTGGGCGATATTTGGTTCAACAATTTTGTTTTTTTGACAATTTGAAGGCCTAATTTATATTGGCAATTTATTGTTAAAAAGCCCATATCTGTTCCTGTCACTCTCATGGATTTTCTCTGTAATTATTTTCAATTGTTTATTTGTAGGTTCGCAATATATAGCGACTCGAAAAGTGCTTAGTTGAAAAAGAGTGATGATCATTCTTAGGCAAGAGTGTGAAACTACTTAGGTTCTGCGTGACAGGTACCAATGCGCTTGGTATCTTTGCCCGACCCTCCATCATTTTCAGACCCAGTTGCATACTGTTGTCGTAGATTGATCATCTACTACACTGCTTGGTTATAAGAATAAGTGTGGAAAAATTCAGCATTTACATTTTGTTATGCCAACTGTTAGTCGAAGTAACCGACGCAGTGAGGATGAATATTTTGTTTTCAGGGACGAAAATGTGAACGCCAAAATTGAAGTTGGAAAATTGAAAGTTGAAACTGATAGGCTGCGGTAAATACACATTGTATTGCGTCGTGAGTTGAGTTTTAGCTGAAATAAATTTTAATTGACGTAGAAATTAATTACTTAAAACAATATC
The DNA here is from genome assembly GCA_030248215.1 of Enoplolaimus lenunculus. NCBI lineage: Eukaryota > Metazoa > Nematoda > Enoplea > Enoplida > Thoracostomopsidae > Enoplolaimus > Enoplolaimus lenunculus. The sequence goes on from JASANG010001277.1 coordinate 52,152, forward strand.
ATAAAAAATGTTGTAGATTTTAAAATTTTTGTTCTGTTTTTTGTTTATTCGTCAATTGTTTTTTATATCTGCAGTCGATACTTTTTAGAATGCATTGGCTTTTATTTTGTAATTTTTGGCTTATATTTTGTAATTTCAGTGAAGAACACGCGAAAACAGCATCGGAGCTGAACAAAATTGAAGCTGAACTGAACGAAATGAAGTACGTTATTTGGTGTTTTTTGAAAACAGAAGGTTAATATTAATAAGATAATGTATAGAAGATGCGGAAACAGCTAAGTCGATTTGTTTATTTTACATAATTAGTCTGACACTTTGGTTCACGATACCAGACTTTTTTGGGTGTAAAAATTTTAACTGAAAAGCTTTAGATTTAATTGTGGTGGGATTTGGAATGAAAACTGATTATTGTAAAACACGTTAATTTACATGATATTACGATCATGATGTTTTTGGCCTACGTTATTATTAATTCGAAATATAGTACCTACTACAAGTACATTTATTTACGAGATGAAGTTGGTTTCAGAAAACAATTGGAAGAAAGAAATTCTGAGTATGATGCTGTGGTTGCAGAGCGAGAACGAGACAAAAAATTTCTGGAACAGGTTGGTTTTAGAGTTTATATTTGGCTGCTGTTTGGATTGGTGTCAACAGAGGTCGAATTGGTTACACTTTAAGCGCAAACTTGCTTATTCAGGCCGCGTCTTGCGGTCAGACATGCTCGAAGAGTGGGTGCGCAACCATAAGCAAACGGGATGTTTGGAAATTATTGTCCGCAATCGAAAACGAAGGCTTCAAATGATTAAGGGTGTGATGAGTCATAAATAACCTTTTATCTTACTAGTCTCATACTCATGGTTTGGTTTAAAGTTTGCATCGGTGCGTTGCTTAGTGGTTCAAACAGGATCTTTTTTACTACCAACCTTTTAGTTAAAATCGTATGTTGTGGCTTCAGGTAGAACTTTCTATTGAACGCAGTTGTGAGTCTTTTAGGCTAGAAGTATTGGTCGAAAATACAAAACAAAAGCGCTTGAGTTGGAGAAACAAATTGTAAAACAAAACGAAGCGTCGTCAAAACTCGAAACTACTGCGGCGACAGAGACTTCTGCTAAACCTGAAGTATGTACTTTTTTGTTGTTTGCTCAATGAAAAAAGTGTGATGGATTTGTTAAAGTTGCATTTGAAGTGTGTACTGAAATATACAAAGTGGCTATGTACATAATTTAGCTCCAAGCTGTCATTGTCTAATTTAGCTCGGAACTTGGACCAACCAAATGTGAAAAATGTGCCTAATTTTGTCAAAGTTCTCCGCGGACTGGTTCAAAATTTCGAAGACCTATCACTAACTGATGCAAGATGCAACACATATTTTGAGATTAGGACTATGGTCAAACGTAATAATATGGAGACGATTTTTTGTTTGTGACTGTGTTTTTTCAAAACCCGCTCTGTCATAAGAGCATTTTTGCGTAACGCAAAGTAAATTATTTAACGGGTATTTTTGCTTATATGTTTCGTAACGTAGGAAGTGTTAATTTTGTAAAATGTTATATCATGTTGTTACGTATGTGTTTTAGGAAATTGTGACTATGAAATCTGAAGTGGATTCGAAACAATCAGCGATTGATGAACTTTCTGGTAAGTACGGTTTGACAATTTGGTGTTAATGGTCTGATGTTGTAATTAAAAATGGTACAAATTTATATAAAAACTTTTACGCTGTTGGCTGTCTATAGCAATTACCTATATTTAATTTTATTTTCAGCTGCGAAAAGAAACTTAGAAGCGCAAGTTGAAGCGTTGATTAATTCGAAAACGGAAACAGAAAATACAGCAGGTTAATACAGGCGAATAATTTTTCTATTTAAATAATGGTGAATACTGTATACATACATCGATCTTGTTAAATAATTCTCTACTAGTGCTATAGTAGTTTAATGGATATGATTACTTGTTTTTATTATTTTTAGAAGAACAGCGGCATCGAATTGATTTGTTGCAAAAGAAAGTTGGACAACTGAATGACCGACTCAAAGCATGCGAAGACGAAAAGAATGCAATGCAACAACAGGTTCGTTTTTAGTAAATAACTTTTTACACGAAGCAGTTTACTGCCTGCCTGATCTTAGAGATCATCATAAACTTAAAATCAATTTTGGAAAATGAAGTTTTAAGCGTATAAAATTTTTTAATTAATTTCAAAATTTGAAATAGGTTGAGTTAAAATTTTCGGTCTGTATGGTTGTTGTGTAGCTGAGCGCTTTTTGATCAAAAAGTTTTTGATGCGATTGTTGCATTATGTAACCGAATCTGGTTGGCGCTTTTTCTGCAACCTGTATTCTGCTGACAGTAAAATTTTAATTGTATGGAAAAAGTAAAAAATCACGCGTTTCTTGGCAATATATGGTTTGACCTCGTTGAAATGTTTGATGGCATTTGGACTGTAGAAATGGCAGGACGTATTATCTATCTGCCTGAAACGTACGTAAAATATCTGTTTTTAATTTAGCTGAAGTTCAGAGAAAAATCGGCAAAACCTGGGCTAGCGTCTGACAAACAAGGGTACGTTTTCATAAATTTCATATAACAGACAGACAGGGTGCAACCGGAATTCCGGTTCCGATTCCAGCGTTTTTTCACCTTCCGGATCCGAACCTTTAGGCTTTTTTAAAACAACTTGTTGAATTTGTGACGCTTATAGTATATAAACCTTGACAATCACCGAAAATCAGCCATTGAAGGTAGATTTCGCTTCCATGGATAAGGAATGTCTCAAACAAGGCAGATTAAGTGAATACCTATCTTTGACTAAGGTTCTTTCACCAATAATACCACAATAAGGAAATAAAAATGAATTTTCGGTGGCATGTATTTTTCACTAGTTGGTTCCGGTAATTTTTTCAAATTCCGGTTCCGGTAAATTGCAATTCCGGTTGCACCCTGTAGACAGATGTTCTTTACTGTGGTCTTGTACTGCCGCTGGTTTGTTACGTAACTTTAAAATATTTAACTTTATTAATTTTGTACAAGACTATATTTGCATGTTTCCTGTTTTGTGATAGGTTCTACGCACATATTGAGAATGTTGCGCCTGAAATATTGTGTGAGAAAATTTCGTTTGATTAATTATTTCAGAGCTCGTGTATTTCCTCAAATTCGTGCAACTGGTTCAGGTAACAATGCAAGTTCAGCCGCTATTGAGTCTGACTCTGGTAGCCCTTTGGTGTCAGTTATTACTACGGCAACGACAGCAACGTGTGGATTTAACTTGGGCACATTTGGATCTCCTGCGATGTTGGGTAACATTGTTGCTTCTGGGAGAGGGGTTCCAGTTAGTTCGTTGTCTAGTGTTCCGTCCACGGTGTCACAGAGCGGAACTGACGTGTCTGGGAGTTCAAGTGTAGTTTCTATGGGTGCTCAAGGGATTTCTGGATCAGGAGATTCTTGCAATCCATTTGCCGCAGCAATAGCTAGTACCATTCCTGTTGGGCCTACTGTTGGCTCGCTATTTGCTTCGGCTTCGTCTGTTGCTGCAACTACTGGGGTTACTAGCGCAGCTCAACAGCATCCCCAGCGCGTTACGGCTACTATACCGCCTTTACCGCAGACGGCTAGTGGCACAGATATAACGGCTTCACAACCCGGGCCGCCAGGGGGGCTTACAGGTAATGCTGCTCCTATAATTGCTGCGGCTACTCAGATTTCGATATCTCAAATGCCCCCTACAACAACAGTAAATATTGGAAGTGGGACGCCAGGGACTACAGCCGGGAAAACGACGGCAACGATACTTCCAACAAATGTAATCGCATCATTGGGTCAGCAGCAGTATTCGTTGAATTCTGATCAGCAACCAACATTTGCGCAGATTGGTAGGTGAACTTGTTTTGTTTGAGGTTATGTATTGATTCCATCATCGTAGTTCCTTAAATTGTGATCAACACGCGTTGCAATGAGTAGTTGATAACGTCAGTAATAAGTCTTGATATCTGTTTACGGCTGAATACCCGACAAAAAACCGACACCCGGTATCTGGTTGATCCAGATACTTAGAGATTTTTTCAAACTTTGTAATCGAACATTGATGGTAGATTATTATTTTTAGCAGACTCGGCAAATCCACCAAGCCAGGCGCAAGCTGCAATCGCACCAATGATTGTATCAACGACACAGCAGCACTGCAATGTACCCCAAGCAGTTGTTTCTCCGCATGTAGAAGGTTAGTTCATTGCCAAGTGCGCCAAATCGTGATCAAATTGTGCTACGACGAAGTGTTTTTGTGTAAAAAATTACAAATACAAAATAAAATAGCTTGCGAACTCAAAATATAAATTCTGCTTTCAGGCTGTTTATTTCATAAGGCGAAATATTATCTTTTTCAGCGTTCTATAGTTGTGTAATGTGATTAGAGCCAATAAAATATTTACATATTTAAAACGTGGTATTTGTGGAAAATTGTCAGATAAGCTTTCTAAAAAACTAGTGTTGAGTGTCCTGGCTAACTCGTTGTGATTCTGAAATCTATTGGCATTTGGTTATTTTATGTTATTTTGTGATTTATATTTTGGAAATATATTATTATAATGGGCTATGGTGGCTATGGCTTGTTGGTCTTCGCATATAATGAGGCTATGTAGTATTCTATAAGTTATTTAAGTATCGTGTATTTCAATTAGAACCAGCATCAGCATCAATTCGGCATCGGCAAAATTTGAATTGAATCGGTACCAGCATCAGCAAATAATATTTTGGTATCGGCACCTCAGTAATATTATTTTAGCATTAGTTAGCGGCAGCAGTGACGCGGAACGAGCAACAATTAGCAGCAGTAGTGGTGCGAATAGTAACGCTACAAACAATGCTGCGTTAGTTGGTGAGCGAACAGTTGTGACGCTATCAACGCATGATGCAATGCCTCAATCGACTTCTTCGACAGGTTTAATGTCATCTACAACTACAACGTCGTTCGGGAACTTGATCCCTATAGGTCGTAGCAGTGGCGGGACAAGCAGTGAAGCTGCGGCTAAAAATGATATCCGGCCTGGATATCCTTCTGGAGATCAGGATCGGACGCATGGGATGGCTTCAGTTCAACCGAATGTTGGCTCTAACACCGGACTAGGTTTTAACGAAGCTACAGCTACAGTGGCAGGCGATAGCGGAGCGTTTGGCCAAGCACGTAAACGGGCCGCTAGTGTTGAAATGTATGTATTTCTAAGCAAATACAGTTCCATTTCTAGAGCGTTCCATGAAAATTGTGGTGGCAATATTATAAAGCGATTCACGAAAATTTTGTTGCGGTTTAAACTTTGTCACTAGCCGTTTATAGGTGGTATAACTATATAAACATGTGGGCTTTATCTGGGATTGTATTCTTAAATATGTGCCGCAACTATCTCAAGTTGAAAATAGCACTTGTTGCTTTCAAACTAGTGAATTGTGAGGTTCGAAATTCAGCACATTTTTCGCATTTGATTTGCCTTACTTCTGTACCAACTTTGAGATTCGCAATTGCAGGAGTTTGTCAGTTTGTCTACCGGTAGCAAACTGGCGATAACAGCTATGTGCACTTGAGGACATGGGCACAGAAACTTAATATGAGTGTTCAGGTCCCAATTTTGTAGATATTTTGAGTTTATGGTGTTTCAGGATTTCTCGTGGTAAACGCTTATGCAGTTCATCGTCTCCAACAGAACAAGTTACCACCAGTGACCAAATTTCTTCCCAACATACTCCGCAGACAATTGGAGTCTCTAGTAGTGGTTCTACTGCTCCGGCTGCATCTATAACAACAACAGCTGTGTCTGGTGATACGTCTTCTGGCGTTTTTCTGGCCGATTCTGGCGCAGTGACAACGGCAACTGTAGCCGTGATACCAACTTCGTCATCTGTCGCTGTGGTAGAACAACAATCGCAACAGTTGCCTTCACAACATCGGACGGTTATGTTAAATCGTCGCAGACCGACGTCATCACAGCCTCGCATCAGAGTCGCTGGACATCGCTGGGGTGGTGCTTCTGCTGTATCCCGAGGGCCACAACAGAGTAAGTTCAGTATTGTGATGCGGTTCGATGAACTCAGTTTCAGATGGTCGAATGTGGTGTGGAATTTTGTAATGAACTTTCATTTGCTAAACCTAAGCTTATGAACATAATACGCGCAGATTGTTTTTACTGCAATTTATGACCGAACAGTTCGGTGGCTTAAAAATTTGAAATCGCGTTTGTACCATTACAGCGACAAAATTACTGTTTTTCATGCAGAATACCATTCAATTATTCTTGCTTACCTACTACAATTTAAGTGAAAAGGCTCAAAAATCTTGATTGGGGGCTTGAACCGGAGAAAATCGATTTGGGGCTTGGTCAAGTCCCACACCACCTTCCTTCCAGTAGCGAACCTGCAAACAAGTAGAGTTCAATGATTTTTGTGTGGCTTTAGCGCTTTACTACTATTATTGATATTATGTATGTTATGTATTATTTGTTGCAGGTGTTGCACCAATAGCCGATAGTAGTAGTGGCACTCCGCTCATTGCGATCCAACGAGCTGCAGGTGGCATAGACCAAGTGTCGTTTCAACATCGCGATTCGCAACAAGACTTTGACGCCAATGATAATGCGAGTGAAGTCGTGGATACCGGAGATAGTAATGATTGTATGATTGCACCGGATGAAGATGATGAAGACGAATACAATAATATTATGGAATGTGATGCGGCAGCTACAAACGATGACGACATCGATAACAATAATAACAACGAAGACAACGTCGATGATGCTAGCGATGACGACGTCATTGATGACGAAGAAGTAATTTATGCTGTAGATGCAATCAATCAAGGCGCGGAAGACGACCGTGAGTACCGCGGCAATGCTCCCGATGGTGATTACGATGGTGACAATGATGACGGAATGGATTATAATTATGACGGTGATCTAGGTGACGTCATCGGTGGTGATGTCATTGGTGAAGCTCACGAATTTATTGATGATGATGATGATGATGACGACGATGATGACAGTGCTGTGCAGTTTCGACATCAACGACAAGCCACTAGTGGTGCTGATGAAGCGGAAGTGATCGAGTTGAGCGATGACGATGATGATAATAATGATGCTAATAATGACGGTGGTAATTATGATGGTGGCGTTTCTGCCGCAGGTGGGTGTCTAGCTAACTGTGATAATGGTTTATTAGATCTAGCATGGTTTAAGTGCGTTCGAGTGTACAATTAGTGTACTTTTTATCTTAAAGTGTTTTGATTTTTGTGTTTGTAGTTTAATTAAGACAAACTCCGAGCACAGTGCCATGCATTGTGTATATAAGGGATTGTTTGGGCAGAACCATGGAGTCGTTTGCCTGCTAAAGTATATTTTACCCACAAAAAGTATCTTTCCATAACATAAATGCATGTATATTGTCCATATACCGCGAATGAAAAAACGAACCTTCGTGTATATTCGGTTACATTTGGGAATGAATTAACTGTTGTTGTTTTAAGATAATCGATATTTTCCAGTTACGTCAATGTCGAACAGAACTTCTTTTGGCGAATTTTCTGCTGCGGTACGTTAAACTAAACTCATTGAAAGTTTGTGTTCCTGCTGTAAATTTACGGTTTCAACTTTACAAATTTTCGAATAACGAAACAGTGAAATTAAAATGAAATTGCATCCATACATTTAAAACTGCTTTATGCTGTTATTTTTATATGCCACGTTACATTGCTGGTTGTATGGATACAAAACTATGAGGCGATATTTGACGGAGAATCGCGCTACTACGAGTACGACGGTCCCATGTTCACTCCGGTGAGCATAGCTAAAGTTCACATGGTTACCAAGGGCCACATACATAGAAATACACAATATAGTTCAAAAAAGCAGAAAATATAAACAGTTCATTTGCTACAGGAAGGCGAAAAGTGAGAAATTCTTTCCGTGGCTTCACACGTTTGTTTCCTATACTGCGATGCAATACGCACCCTTGCGCTAAAGTTTCTTTTTCCGAGTTGGTACTATATTTTACATGTTCACTTCAGTGAACATACGTAAAATATTGGCTATATTATTTTAGTTTCGTTGGAAGCTTTGTATTAAAGCAACCCAAAGTCTTCGCATGATTCCAGAAAAGAAACAACCAAGACAATAGCACGGCTAACTTCAGTTTTGTTATTTAGATAATTATTTTTGAAAGTAAAACGTAAATATTGGAAAACTCAATTAACATTGCGTGTTTTTATATTACATTTTAGAGCAATTTTCGGTTTGGTATCGAAGCCGGTGATGGCTACAACCCAACAAGTGTGGGTGTTCAACACGCGGCGAAGTCAAGCGAAGATTCTGGGTTTGTTGCTTCGTTTTCTTCTGTGGAAACCAAGCATTTCCATTGTATTTTTTAAAAATTAAAAAATCGTTTTAAAGTCCAATTATCGGTAGATTGTAAGGCGAAAAACAAAAAAATGTGATATCCAATAGTGTTCTGAAAAAAGAAATTGAAACACCAAATACGGCAGGTGATTCGATTATTGTTGAGCTGGACAAAGAAGTCAACTACAGAACCACACAGGGTTGTATCAATATGTAATTTATAATTAGACTTACATGGTTAAATTTGATTGTCTGTTTAGGCAGTCGCTGTTTGTGTCATCTACTCCGTTAGTAGTTCGTGTTCAGCGTTCTCAACAGCAGCAGCAGTCATTGTCCGAAAACGATAACAGCCAACGATACGCGGCGTTATCTTCTCCGTCGGCTGCTGGAACTCAACATCGTACTGTTGAATCAACAGCAGCGACTCAATTAACAGCGAAGCACTCTGATGTCATTGAAATTGGTCTTGGCGATGATAATAGTCATAGAGAACCAGTAGCGCAACAAGTGCAACAAGCAGAACAAAAACAACAACAACGTAAACCATCGAATGAAGACATCGGTTCGCCAGTGGCGGCTAGTAGTGTGTTCAGTAGCGGTGTTGATGTGGCTTCTGTGGCAGCAGTCGTTAAAGGAACAGTCGCCCATTACACAGACGCGTCTAGTACCGATAATACCGCAAGCGTAATTGGTTCTGCAATACCTGATCGTAGCAGTAGTGGAATTGTTTCAATAGCAACAAGGTCACAAATTCCTCCACCGGCAACAACGACAACCGCAATAGAATTATTTTCGGCGTCGCCGCCTCTTAAGCAGTTGTTGTACGAAAGGAGGTCGCAAGGATTTGTAGCTGGCAACAGCAATACGGTGTCAGGGTCGGCGTCCGGCTTTAGCGTCGAGGGTCTAATTGATTCAGCGGAGGCGAGGGACGAACCAGTGGTAGAGGTTCCAGCGGGTTTAATCAGTGATGACGGGAAAGCTATGGCTGATAATGGAGGATATGGTAGTAGTGCTATTGAAGGGGGAGAATCTTTGTCGGATATAGTCGGTGGGCGTATAACTGACACGATGAAAGTAAATCGGGAGGCACAGAATGCACGAGTTGAACAACAACCGCAACATGGGGTGGACGTGCCGTCAACACATCGTCAACAGAAGCGTGAGAGCGATGTTCGCCAAGAAACACCGTTATCTGGTTTAACTGACAGAAAATCAAGTATGAATCATTTAATGCGGCAAGGTGCTAACCGGAGCTGTATGCATCGCGGTGTAAACGGATAGTATAAGTAACGGAAACGGAAATGGGTAGTGGTTAAAAGAACGGAAACGGAAAAGGGATATAGAAGTATAAAAGTTTCAATGTTTTTTCTGCCAACACAATTAAGGCGTGCAAATATTCATCCGTTCTTGTAAAATTTTAAAGCAATTATGGCGGATGCGTCGAATTTTTTTAAGAGTTTGGATTAATTTCGTAATTTTTATTCCATTTTGAACATTTTTCATGATATGTGCAATGAAAAATTGCGGAGATATTCACGCTAGTTATAACAAATTTTCATCGTAAAAATAACAAAAATTTCCGTTATTTCTATAACAGTAACGGAAACGGACATCGATTTTTACCGGAAATGGAAACAGATATCCGGTTACGCCCTGGTATGCTTATTGAAATATTAACCGGAACTAAAGAATTTGTACCCGAATTTGGTTTGGAACTAGTAATTAATCCTGTGTTTTGATGCCAGCAGCATGTCGATTTTCACTACTATAGCATGAGGCGTCGTCGTAATAATTTGTTGTAGTCTTCCAATATTCCTGGACGATAATCTCTTATACCCAGTTTTTTTTGGAAAGTGATTTTAGTTTAAAGTAAACGAATGATTTGGATATGAAATGGCCATTTCTTCATTGAATAATGCATTTTGCGGTCATTTACATAATCTTGTATTAGTACCACATACATGTTGTTAAGGCGACGCTTTGTTTTCAGTATTTTTAATTTATTTTAAGAATTTTATTTTAATTGTTTTTTATTATAGCTGGTTATCGAACTGTTTCATGGTCAACTACTGAACCGACATCAAGCAGTGGTGTTGGCGCAGAGCCAAATGAATGGGACATTGCTCTTGGGACATCTCAGTCAGCAGTGGAGTAAGTGCTTTGTTCAAAAGTATTTTGAAAAAGGTACAGTTACGGTCAGATTATTAAGTGCGCGTTCTCGGTTTCGAGTTGTATTTCTTCAAACTTGGTCTGCGAAAATTTGCTGGGGATTTCTGTACAACATTGGTATCAGTATTTTTGTTCTTAAAAGTGTATGTCTTAGAAGCGTACAACATTATACGATGACGACGCCCAGCTGCGTTGTACAAAAATAAACAAAAATGGAATTAAGCTACGTTTATTTTGCCAGAAAACACAGTAGTTAATGGTTTATGGCTTTGAGAATGTTGTGGCACATTACGCGGTTACAGATCAAAAGAGATTTGTGTATTGAAATAATTTTTAAGTGTAATGATACCTCCCATGTTGTATTGCAATATGGGTTGTGTTCGAAAAAATGCTAATATTTTTTGTGAAGTTTTGTTTCCAGAAGTGGAAATCTCATGCAGAATGTTATCGATAATTCTTCGGAAGCTACTCCGCTGCAACACAGAGGTAAGTGTGTGAGTATAGTATTTTTGAGTAAACTGTATAGTAATTTTGTAGCATTTAATTTAAAGTTTAAGTCTTTGTTGCTTTGTACAACGTGTAACACCTTTGCATTTATTAGCTTGAAGTATGCGTTGTATCATTATTATTGTAGGTGTTTTTGTAATATTCATCATTATAATGTCAAATAATATTTAGTATTATTTTAATTTGTTCTTTGTTTGGTGTTGTTCAGATATTGTCGAAGAAGACGATGGCGATTCAAATGGTCCGACAACATCACAACAGCAGTCTACAAGAAGTATGTTGCATGTATTATAACCAATTATAACAATTAAATATGCAATTTTAATTTGATATTAATGATTATGTATTTTAATTTCTTCAAATTATTTCGTTTCCCTTCTAGATGTCGAACCTACCTCGTAGCATAAAACGCTAGTGCGATGTTATTGTGAATGATAGTTTACATTACAAGTAATATTTTCTTCTCATATTAAGATTTATAAGGTTATCAGAATTGTTTATTGAGTGCACTCGACAGTGTAGACGCATCATAATATTTTAGTTTGATATATTTTCAGCACGAGAACGCGTTCCTATTGTGTACGATATTGATCAAGACAGCAGTGCGTCATCGTCATCGTTTGTAACAGGTAACAAAAAAATCAAGTTTTTTTAATGTTTTCAATTTAGTTTGAATCTCGAGTGTTAAGGATCACGGTGAGATAGATATCACGTTGCATAAACGAATAATATCTGGCTTCTCCACAACTTGAAAATTTCCGCCGGGGGTGTTTCCTGGGCCCCCCCTCCAGGAGTTTCCTGGGGGGCAGCTAATTTTGCTGGGGTGCAGTTTTCCTGGGGCAGGGCAGATGATCTGGGGGTCCGGGGGAAGGCTTAAAATGTTGCAAGCCGACTTTTTGGACCATTTTTTATTCTAGATCGTGTTTCCAACTCAACTGATTACTCATCGCTCAACATGACAAAAATTCCCCGCAAACGCTAATAACAATAATTTTAACTAATATTACTGACAACTTTACCAGAAGTTGAAAGAAGCACAATTATACTAGAATGAAAAGTGCCCCGATGTGGCCATAGAAAACGATATGTTTCGGTAGTAAGATTTTTAGTTCAATACCGCTAGTATTACAATTTCCATGCATGCGTATAAAGTTTAAAAACTAGATTAATTTGATGCCAATCAGCGTCCTCCCGAAACACGACACAACAATACTATAGAATTAATAAAAGTTAAATCATTGAGTTTGATTGACTGCGTAACGGAAACATATCCGCAACTTTCTCTAACAGCGGCCAAATAGACATCTGATCCACTGTTTCGAAATATTAAAACAAGAAATAAATACTAGAATATAAATGACGAATTATGGTTGATGTAAATTTGAGTAAAATTTTTGGCTTAGAAAAGTCCTGGGTCCCCCCAGCAAAAAATTTGCTGGGGGGCATTTTGCTGGCGAGCGACCGAAAATTCGCCGGGGGGCCTTTCCGGGGGGGCGGCAAAATTTTCGCAGGGGTGGAAATAAAAATTTCGAAAAGTGCTGGGCCCCTCCGCTGTGGAGAAGCCAGTTCAATCAGTTGCTGTATGAATGGTTTACAAGCCTTCAGACTGGTAAACTTTAATACAGGCGTTATAGTTGAGAATTGGAAACGTGCGAATGAGTATGTTTTTACGCGATGTAGCAGTGTTTAATTGAAGTTATAATCGTTCTGTATTTACAGGTCGTGGATTGCGCAGACGAGGACTCGGTCGCGGGTTTTCATTGCCTCGAAAATAACTTCGCTGATACTTAATGCTTTTTGAATCTTATGTTTACACGTTGCTTTGTAACACGTTTGTCAATGTTGGTGAGTAAAGTCTTAACCCGCTTAGTGCTTATAATAAGATTTAGCCGTTTCGTTTAACACGTGTTTTGTACAAAGTCAGCGCACTTTGCGAGTTTGCCATAACCAATCATTTTTTGGGTATGATTTTATCTTAGTGTACGTTAATAATCAAGAATAAAAATTTTGGAATGTTAGAACTATTATTGTTTTTATCTTTTGGCGTAATTTTTGCTCTACTTCAAACATGACATTTTTTGAGGTAGCGTCGATATCGATTCTTGTATTTTAAGAAAATGGAAAATGTATATTAATCTTTTATTAATAGAAGGCTACAAAGGTTTGGCACTTGTTACTGTCTCCGCAGAAGTATTAATTTAACAGAAGGAGAAAGTTTCCGCACAGGGTTTATATTATTAATTATTACATGCTTAGGGTTATTTAAGCTTAGGTTCGTTCTATGTGGGGAACTAGAGAAGTATCAAAAGTTTGGCCCATGTATAGAACAGGGCCGGAACCTTTTTTGTGGCGTCTGTAATAGAGTCAGCTTAAACTTTAGACTAACTTTTTTGCATAGGTTTAGGCTTAGGTTTACGAATAGGCTCATCGTTACGCTTAGGCTGAGGCTTAGGCCTAGGAAATGCTTTTACTACTACTTTTCCGGCCCTGTTCTATACATGAACCAAATGTTTTGTACCTCGCAATACTGTTCATGTTAAATGTGTTTAGTGCTGTATTTTTATGTGAGTTGTTAATAGTAATGTTAACTGTTTGGTTCTTGTTATATTTAATTAGTAATGTGTATAAGGCATAAACAGAACCTTAGCTATTTGCTGTTTAGCCTTGCTTATAAGTGCAGTTTCTTACAACCTGTATAGCTTACACGTGCATTTTGGGATATGAAATATTTTTCGATAAAGTGAAATTGTAATTGGAATCAATTCAAAATGTTGCATAATGTGTGAACGAACACATGGCATTGCTCGGTGTATTTATTTTAATTTGTAGCAATTTAAGCGTTGTCGAAATACCGTATTTCTTGTATTGGACAAACTCTCCCTATCGCTGGAATATTGAAATATATGGCGTCTTGTTACTGAATTTGCGGTTTATTGTTTACGTTTTGTGTTATTGAAATCTTTAATTGATGTGTATACTGATATTAATGTGCTGGCTATATGGTGGCATGACTTTAAGCAGTGGTGTTTACTTTGTAATGAGTTTATCAATTCATAGTTAATTAAATAGCTTATGAGTATGTCGTAAGCGTTTTATTTTAACAAATTTGTGTTTCTGGCTGAACAAATTTTGGTTTCAAATGTCCAATTTGTTTTGATATTGTTTTACGTAACGAGTTGAACAGATATGGAACAAAGCTATTAAGCATAAGCGTAAGGTTAAAGCTTAAGCTTAGTCTATTAAGGCCTTGCGGAAAAATGGTCACTAAGTCTGAATGGCCAGTTAGTACTTTTCGAATGGGTTTTTGCTATGCCTGATTCGATCTTCATTAAGTGTAATCATTATTGTTTCAGTGACATTAACACAGTAAAGTATGATTTTGTTTCTTTTGTTGTGAAAGCGATATTTTAATACAATGTACTGCAATTAATACTCAAATTGATTCGAACCTGACTAAGGTACATCCGCTGTTTCATGTATAGGCGGAAAAATATAGCATTTTTCAAACTGCAAAATTCAATGAGGTGATTAATCAATTCAGCTATTGAGTTGGTTATTTCTGAATTAATATCAGTAAACATTAACTCATTCTGAGTTGAGTTGATTCTCACTTTGAGTTGAGTTGACTCTGGGTGAGTTGTGCGAGAAGTTTATTAAACTCAATGAATTGAACCGACACAAAATTCTGACAGCGTTATTCAACTCATTCTGAGTTGAAATTAGCTCACTGAAATTTACAGTGAATTTTCTATTTCCGTTTCCGTTATTTTGGTTACTATCCTTTTACATACTGATATATAAAAATATTGCAGCAATGTTAAACTATATTAAAAACCGTACAAAACATTGGGGTGATATGCAAAAGATTGCAGCTGGCTGGACGATATGTGTTGTGGTTGGAGTAGGTCTGTTTGCGTGGGCGCGAATGAATGTCACCGAAACTCGTAGAGAAATATACCGAAGGCGACAACAACGGATGATTGATCCGGACTTTCCACGAAACGATACGTCGTGACAAAAATTATGCTTTGAATAATGTTTAATGGCAAAATTGTGTTAAGATAATTGTGCAGAAATTACCGGAGCCTTTTCGTAAAAGTTTCACTACCGAGATCGCCGGAATCTCCAGCAGAAATTCTATCGAAGCCGAAGGTCCATTTTCTGCCGGAGTCGGAGACATGGGCCTTCGGTTGTACGCTGCAGATTGTCATTGTGTTCGTGCAAGAAATTTTTGCATCTTCGTGAACTGTAATACCGGAGCCGGAGCTGGAGGTCAACGAAACATGCCGGAGCCGGAGGTGAGGTGAAATTAGGTAGTAAAAATGATGGTTAATTAGTGAATTTTAGCCAATATCTGCAATATGTTGTTAATAAGTTGTTTGGTTTTACGCTAATTTTTTTGGGAAATTTCGGAAATTCTTTCCTGAAACTTGTCACAAATACAAAACGAAACGCACTAAACAGATAAATTTTGCAAAATTATGCAAAATTCTACTACCGAAATTGCCGGAATCTCGGGTCAAAATTCTACCGGAGCCGGAGACCGATTTTCTGCCGGAGCCGGAGGCAGACCTTCGGTTGTACCCTGATGGCCAAGCGTAAATTTGCAAATCCGCCCAGTTCTGAGCCAACGTTTGGCGGGCAATTAACAAACACGAGCCCATGATTTTGTGAGAAAAATATTTTTGTATATACATAATTTATGTTGATTGTAGCGATCTTATACTTTTTAAAAGTAAAACTCCTAGTCAAATGTGTTTAGCTATACTTTTAAGCTAACTTAAATACAATTGAGCGAATAGTTGAACAGCAGAGTACAACGGGAGGTAAAAAACGAGTGCATGAGTCGGAGATTGACTGGATATAAAACCAAATGTCAATTTAAGATTTTTAAAAATTAACTGTTAAGAATTGTTTTGATCGCCGTTTTTGAGAGACTTTTACCATTCAGACTTCAAAGAGCACCTAAGTTTTACCAGGAAACTCACTGAACGAAACAGCTTTTGACAAAACTGCGAAGAATTTCATTGTCGAGACCTGTGACAAAATTTCTACTTGGCCGGAAGTTGATTTTCAGCCAGAGCCGGAGGCACTGTTTTGGTTGTACCCTGGGCTTCAGTATTTTTCACTTCGATCGTATCCTGCTGGATTACGTCATATTCATGGAGACCACCAAAGCCAAATACGTTCAATCCTTATAGACAGGTGCATCTTTTGATATATTGTGCATTCACAGACGGAAAATCCGTCTTTACTGTGGGAATTCGTACTTTTTTGTGACACCATCTCCACGTTGCAAAAATTACTATCAGGGACCCATTTTAAGTATGATGCATGTATAAAAGCAACGTTTTGCATTACAGATATTGTAATTTATTGCATTAAATATTAAAGTAACTGAAGTGGAATTAACCGTATATGTTAATGTTGAACGATGAAGCTAGTAACGCATCGCATGCAGTTGTATATGCCCGATAAGCTAGCATGCGTGTCGTGTATGAGCTTTGATTATAGCAGTTTTAGATTGGCCGTTGCAAGGTGCGTTTGTTTTGTTTTGGTGGTTTGTAAAATTTATACAACAGGCTCAACAGAGTAAGTCAAGCTGAGTTTTAACTAACTCGAGTTTAACAATGAAAATGTCTGTGTTGTTGATGTTTTTCAGGAAAATGTTTATAGAAATTTGTGCAAACTTAAGCTGTATCTAAAAGAAGAATGTTTTTTTAAGGTTTTTGGAACAATAACCCGACAGAATGATAGCATGCTGGGTTTTCGAATGTCTTTTTCTCAGCGTACCTGATTTGTAGTTTGTTCTGAAACTAGGTTTCTTGTGTGCTTTTTAACATATTTGCTCTGAATAATATCCTTGCAAGCAGAGTAGAATAATGGGTAATTTTCAAGGACCTTTGTTATGTTATGATAATATGTTGTTGCCTTCTTTGGTTTATATAATTGCTTTCGTTGATGTAAATGTGGTTTATCCTTTTAATAAAACCCGGGGTGTTCGGCAAACGAGCGCTTCGGACTTAAACTAACTAGTATTAGGCTTATATTTAGGCTTAACGGTTAGAGTTAGGTTTAGGCTTTGTTAACATGGGCCATCTGAGTTTTAATATCGAATGATGTACCATTTTTGAAAATAGATTTAAAGATCTTACTCTTTCCTATTTTAAAAATACCAAAACCGTCTTTGCAACTTTAAGAAAACAAAAATATCCTTAAAATTATTGGTTTTAAAGTTGATTTTGTGTTAATGTTCAATAACCCTAATTCGAGTATGGATAGTTTTATGGATTTTGGTTCAGTGCAGTGATCATTCCAAGCTTTTAGTTGTATTTATGTAATCTAAACTTTGTTTCAGAGAAGATTACACTATCGATATTTGGCACACTGAGAGAAGTATCGTTCTTGAAAAGGTAAACACTGTCATTTTATTTTATTATTTAGGTATCTTTGTAATTTTTGTAGCCGAAAGAGTCAAGAATAAATAAAACTTTAAGTCATTCTGTAAAGAATTTGACAAAATTTTAAACATTTTTAAAATATAAAATATTTGTATGGGAAGATGCGGACGTCTTTTTGAATGAAACCATTTCATACGTTGTGTATATAATATTGATTTTGTTTGTTCTGTTCGTTTTCAGGTTTATGCTGGCCTAACATCCCTGGTTCAAGGCACAGCCTGGTGTCGCGGCTGTCTGTTAACGGTTGATACCGATGGAAGGCTGTTACGATATGATATGGCGTTTTGGAAGCCTGTGGTATGTGTTGTAGTTTATTTTTTAGCAAAAAATATCAGAACGATTTTCAAATTTTCGAAAACTGTCGATTTTGGAAAAATCCACATATCTGGAATCACAATTGTTTTTTTGCTGTTGTTTATTGCCTGAATTTCGTCGTATTTGGCATACGTAAACTTTTTCTGAAGTTAATTAGTAAGTGCAATAAGATATAATGATAACGGTGTATTTTTAAATGCGTTAAGCTGTTAATATTTAAAAGCTTTTATTCTATATTTATTGAGAAACTTCGTTATTCTGCACACTTGATTGAATAGACAAAGGAAAACTGCACTGAAACTGTTGAGGCAATGGTATTTGCATTTAAAAACAGAATGGCTTAGAAAGATTAACCTTTAATGTTGGAGCGAGTGTAAACGAACCGAACAAGACTTGTGTTCTGTAACAGATGGCGTTGTTTTGATGTTTTCAGCAAACGCTTAAAGTGGCTCCGTGCGCAATTTGGTGTGTCGAAGTAGATCGAAATGAAAACAAGGTTGCGGTAAGAAGATTTTCATCCAAATATTTAACTTTAAAAATCTAAAACTCCTGAAAGAGTCGAGGTCTAAAATCAGTTTCTATAGTTTGACTTATTTTCTTCTTTAGCGGTTAAGAAAGACACGGCCAGCGCAGAATAACAGACAGTAGATGCTTTATGATGACGCAAATATATTTGTATTCAAAGAACGCTCCATCTTCTAAAAATTGTGTCGCGTTAAATTTCTGTCGTGTTGCAGATTCATACGAATGTATTATGTATGTGTTAAAGTTTTAGCGTAATATTTTAGATCGGCTGTGAGAACGGAAATATTTACCTCAGCAGTATAAACAACGATGGAACAGTTGAACTGTCGACAAAAATACTGAGAAATGAAAGTTAGTTTGCCTAAGGGTTTAGCTTATTGAACAAACGAAAGCAAAACGCGCAACAGATTAACGGTTGCGCTATACTTTTGTTGACGTCCGGCGCTGTCCGCTTCCGCGCGTCACCCGTACGGCACCGTCCGTTACCGTGCGGTGTCGTACGCAAATAACTCGTGTACGATAACATGTGGTACGAACGGTGAAGGACGGCGCCGTACGGATGACGGACGGTGACGGACGGCGACGGACGTGAGTATAGCGCAACCCTAATTGTGCAGCACCAATCACCCAGTTAGCAGTAGTTTCTCAGCAGGAATGTTACAATTGAGCTATTGAATTCAAATTTGGTACGGTGAAGTATATCTGAATTTGTACGACTTTTACAAAAAAAGGCTCTTTGCCCGTTCGAAAGTTAAATGTCTTAGCGCCAATAGGTTGTATTTGCTACCCCTGCTTAGAATATACACCATGAGTTAAGCAAGTTTTTGTCGACGATGCGTTTAACTTGTTTCAGAAAGAATATTGTCAATTTGTTGGTCGTTTTGTGCTTCTTTTCTTGCTGCTGGTTCTGTTGAAAGTGTTCGCGTTTGGAAAGTCAATCAACAGAAATGTTTACATCAAATTAGCTTTCCTCGATCAACGAAAAAAGCAGAAACTTATGTGTGGAGTGTTGTTATGACCAAGTAAGCGATTACGCAAGTTGACTTTTAAATAAATAATGCCAGAACGCCGCACATACGTCTGTTTGCATAGTTCCGGCTATATTCACATTACATTATAGTACAAACAAATGTACTCAAATAAGTGTTTTCTAAGAAACTGTTGCAAATATTGTCATCACTCTTTGATTAGTACATATTATTATAATTATTATGATTGACCAGAAAAGAATAATTAGGGTTGCGCTATACTTTACTGAGCAGGACGCCGGCGCACGCCGCCGCACAGCAGCGTGCTGTAATTTTAATAAAAAGTTTTACAGCGCCGCGAACCGGCGCGCGGCGGCGTTTGTCGGCGCGCGGCGGGTATAGTGCAACCCTTACTCTGATTTGTTAAGCAGACCAAAAGATGTCAATAGTATCGTAATGTTTTTGTTTTATTTTTTAATTCAATTGAAGTTAGGGACTTGCTTGCTTGCTCAAACAACTACTGACCTTACAGTCTTTAAGTTTTATGAATTAAGGGTAACGGAAGTAGCCGTTAATAGAGTGTGTACTACAGTATATATTATGTGAGTAGAATAAAAAAACATACAGCATAATGTAGTATATCAAAGTAACTCAGCTGTAAATTGTTTGCGTTTCAGAGACAACGTGATTGTAAGCGGTGACTCTCGTGGTTACACGTCATTTTGGGAGCTAGATACTGGAACTCTATTACAAGTAATTTTACCTGCTACTAATAAGAAGACTATGTTCGAATATTGTTAATCTTTCCATGGTGGAGTTTAGTGTTGTTTAATAAAAGTAGATTACCAAGTTGTCAAGAGCCCCAAGACGTGCTATTGCATTCTCAAGTGCCAATTTCTGTGTGCTACAGCGGTCTTGTCGTACATCATGTGTAGCTGCATCCTAGTACAGCTTTATGGTTTATGCAAGAATATAGAAATTTTTGTTTTACAATAAGTTTGTTTGTTTTTGTTTGTTTCAGAGCTATGAATGTCACAAAGCAGATGTTCTGTGTTTGTTTTACCATGAGGTAAGTTAACGTGCTGTAACTTTTTTATTTTTTTAATTATACGTGGTAGTAGTGCACATTATACGCTGTAACTAAATGTTGTTTGATCTTTGTACGAGTATTATATTTCAATGTTGACGAATGGAAAATTGATTTAACAAATTAAGCCGCAAAAATAGTGCTGAGTGAGAAACGTAAGATAAGAAGAATTTAGTACAAACTTTTGGTTCAACTGCCACCGGTATTCTGGTTTTGTAACATATTTAAACTTAGGTTTGATTTTCAATTTTGTTTATTGGATTAAGTAAATCCGAATGTGTTTCTGCGTAATACAAAGCGGACAGTTTGTAATATATTTCAAATTATTATTGTAGTTTACGTACTAGAATGAGAATTTGATATTAAAAAATTGGATTTATGCCATTGTAGGCGTCACATTGCGTTTACGCATCTGGAATCGATCCAACAATTGTGTTGTTTTCTGAAATTGACGCATCTAGGGATACAGACAATATCTCAGCATCCGATAGTGAAAAAGATAAGCAAATAAATATTGGAAAACATCCAAAACGAAGAAAGCGTCGCAAGTGGGTCGATACGTTCAAGCGGCGTATTCATAATCATCCTGTGCGTTCACTCGCTGTTATCAATAGCCCTTCAGGCGGCATTGTTGAAACTAATAAGTTGCCTGATTTTTTGGTTTCTGCGGGTAGGTTCTTGCAATTTTGTCATTTGTTTGTGTCTCTTTGGTGTTATTTTTGTTCGTTTGTTCTAGTCATGTTCTTTTCATTGAACTTCTTTCAAAGGTATTCAGCTGTAATTTATTTGTTGAAAGGTTTTGATTTTTCTATAATCATAATGAAAGATAACGTTCAGCGTGATTTCACTGATCTCATTTGGGTATTTTTATTCAATACATAGGTTATTGAGTAGTCTCTGGCTCCGACACAATTTACTGAACGCTGGCTTCGGTACCTCATCTCCGATTGCACCCGGATGCGAAATAATATAATAAGTTGTTATTTCTTTCCTCAGGTTGTATGAATTAATGAATTTGTTGTGTTTATACAGGTGTCGATACTTTTCTTGGCTTCAGTCGCTATCCTCCGCTCGATGTTTTCTTGGTTCCGCCATTTCGGCCTGTAAGTTGTTATTGCTAATTCTCGCACACAAGACGTGCAATACATGCATACAACCGGCAACTTTGTTGTGCTTTTGATTTATATCGAAGTGATTGTTAGATTAGGCTTCAAAAAGTACTTCAACTATTATTATGTATTGTATTATGTGCTTTAATTTTGTACTAATGATGGTTTTCCGGGATAAAGTCGCAATCAATTTTGTACTGTTCGACGAACAATAAGTACAGTCACGGACAGAATTACGTGCAACCGCGGTCGCGACCCAAACGCGGTTCGAATCGCGATCGCTCGCAGACGCAATCGCGATCGCTCGCAACCGCAATTTA
>JASANG010000810.1:0-73896 GCA_030248215.1 Enoplolaimus lenunculus
CCTGTTTTACGATTGCCATATCTCAAGCGATAATTAAACAGCTGGTTCATTCACAAAATGACCAGTTTGGCTTTGTTTATTTGGCGTTTGAGCCAAAATGTTGTTTTTCTTGGACGCACTATAGTATATATCTCTTCAAGAACAGCGCCAATGATATTCGCTAATTTTAGTTTATTAGTAATTTTAGTTAAATAATCTAAAAGCGCTTTTGTCGCAACTGGTTAGAACTTTTGTCCTGGCGAAATGATCAGCTGAAAAAACCAGGGTTACGATTAAGCTGAACAATAAGTAAGATTGTGGACAGTTGGTTAGGGAGGGGCATGTGTCAGTGTACAAGCCCAATTGGCAGATTCAGGATTTTTTTCGGTAGCGAAGGATACGTTTATTATTTTGAAATTTCAGTGTTTTAAAGTGTAAAACATTCGATAATATTACAAATTGATTTGACAATTTGAAATTTTTTTAATTCCATTGCTCCTACTTTGTACCTTTTAGCTTAATTTTAATTGGATAATACATTTTGAGCTTCAGGTGAACAATTTATTACATAGGTAAATCTTCAACACTTACCTTACATCTGAGCAAAATTTCTAGCAAGGCCACCTCACCGTGGATTCACGCTTGACGTTACCTTTAAGTTCAAGGGTATAAATTTCGAAAATTTTGAGGTTATCTTACATTTAGGTCTCGTATTCACAAATAACACCTATCACCAGGTAGTGATAAGTTTTGTAACTTTCAGTGAATGCTGACGCTTAAAATTCAGTCACATTTTCTCGCATATAATTTGCTCTACGCTTGTACCAATTTTTAGTTCGACAACTGCAGTAGTTTAGTGAGTTTGAAAACCTATTGCTAACTGATGATAGTTGATATATACATTTGATAATGGTACATTGAAAAGGTTTCCAACTGATGATTAGTTGCTATACACATTTGATAATGGTACATTGAAAAGGTTTCCAACTGATGATAGTTGCTATACACATTTGATAATGGTACATTGAACAGGTTTCCAAGCGTTCGATGGCTATTTTAGGTACCGGTTTTGACGGTTTTAATGTGAACAGTTGAACGCTAAACCGAATTTAACATTTTACCTAAATTTTGACAATGCAAGTTAACCTAATATAAAATCTTTGGTTCGATTTTAGGCAATATGTTTTGCTATTAAAGGCTTAAGAATATGCTTAATCTCGTGTCACTGCGGCCGAATCGTTTATGAAAGATTGTTGTTGGCTTTGAACGCAACTTTAAAGTTTTCAAAATTAAAATTTTCTGAGCAAAAACGGAATACACTGAATCTGTCTGAGTTTTTTGCTGTTTCATTAATGTTTAAAATATCAGAATATTCTCACGTTTTTTCAGCAATTTTTTGAATTTTCAAAAACTTAAATGTGTTTTATGATTCAATTTCTACTGAAAATTTAAAAATATGTCACTATGTTTTGTGCGGTTGCTTGTCACACAAGACGTCTGATCGAACAATTTTCAAAATTTTCAGGATTCAAACGGAATTCCTGTTCCGGCCGGAATTCCTGCAAAAATTCAATTCCTGTTGCGGTTCCTGTTCCTGTATTCAAAGATGCAGGAACTGGAGAATTTTTGCGGTTTTGTGGAAAATTATTTCTAATCATTTAAATATTGGAAATTTTGTGTTTGAAAAATTGTTATTTTGACATGAGTGTTATTGCTACTTGAATTTTGTTTTAAAGTCCGCTGCAGAGATATGTCGCAGCAACTCAGACTACTCGCAAAAACTTTATTAAATCCACACAGTTCTGAACACAAGAAAGAATATAAAAAGAAAAGTTTTAGGGTCCAACTGAGATGAAATAAAAATAAATAACAGTCCGTAAACCGAATAACTTGGGGTGCCCTCTGGAGAGGCAAAATAATGATCGATACCGCATCTTACCCGGGTCACTATAGTAGCGGTTAAATTATACAATCCATCATCAGCTGACCATAAGCGCTACAACTGTTGTACAGTATTTCTTCCTCATTTAAAGTTAAGACTTACGATTTGGCAAAGGCTTAGGCCAAGGTCTATTATAGGTAAATCTTTTGCTGTAAGCCTTTACCAAATTATAAATCTTAACCTTTTAAGTGTGGGAGAACGTGTACAAGAGTCCGTTTTGTAGCACCTATCGCTAGCTGACGATGGATTGTATAATATCTGAACCGGTACTGTTGTTGTGACCGCAATAATGCGTCATCCACATTAACTTGCGCCCGGCTTGTGGAAATCGAAAACGCCTTTTTCCAACTTGAGTTTGGAAAAAGGGTAGCAGTGGGAAGTTGAATTTTAAAACTTAAATGCATCAAGTCGGAAATTGAAACAAATTTCTGGTCTTCAATTTCCCGCTGCGGTAAAGCACCAACTTTCAATTGCGTTTTCACTATTTTAAAAGTGCTTGTCAAATTTCCACTCGAGTTTAAAAACTGTTTCAATTTCCCATTGCGGCCGTTTTTATTTTCGCAATCGGGAAATTGAAATCCAAAACTGCTAGTCAAAATATCAGTACCTTTTATAAAATGTTTCAATTTACCTATTGATCAAATTTCGTGTTTTAAACTTCCCACTGTTACCGTTTTTCCATATTCAAGTTGGAAAAAGGCGTTTTTGATTTCCGCAAGACGGGCGCAAATTAGTGGATGACGCATAATATACTAAATCTTTTACGTGAGCCTAATGCTTTACCTAAGCCTTATTTTGGGGGGAAACGTACATGAGCCACGGCAACAACTCGAGGACAAACACTGGTTCACACGACCCAATTAGCGAAATTTGTTGTTTTTTGCACCAATCTCACCACCGCAAGCACACAAATGCCAGAATCGCAGGCCAAAAAGCGTCGTCTTGATTGGATCACGCATATGCGGTTGACAGGTTTGAACCAGAACCGAAACCAGATTTGGTTTTCGATTCTCAAACCACACTGAAATACCCCGGTCATGCTAATTAATTATACTATCGCAGCTTTCGGCATGCTATCACCATCGCTTACAACTTGAATACCAGGGGGACAGATGTCACGCACATTCGATTTGTTATCTCTTCAGTAGATGCTGATGAAATTGAGTGTAGGGGTTCGCCCGTGTATGTGGTGGCTGTAAGCTGATACCCCTTTAACAATGCGGCTGAATGGAACGCCAAATGGGCTGATATTGCGCTGTGCTTAAATTTTCACACCTTCGTGTGACGGTCTACATTTCCTCGGCCGATGTAAAGATCAGGGGCGGAACGTTTTTCTGTGGCACTAGAATAGAGTAATCTTAAGCTGGAGACTAATTTTTGTTGCTTAGGCTTCGGCTTAGTCGGAGGCTTAGGTATAAGCTCACTCTTACGCTTAGGCATAGGTTTAGGCTTAGCAATATATTTATAAACTAATGTCTCCGGCTATGTTGTTTACATTGGCCAATATTTTAATGACCCACGAGTTTAAATTGAGCTGACGGCTTTGATTTGGGGTCAAATAATTGACACCAACGTGAACGGAACGCGCCCTTCGAGGTTGTATTTTTAATTTTGAGACTAGTATTGGTTTAGTAGATTTACCAAAACTCAATTCAGTTAAGCATTGAGCAGCGAATGAAAATATTTTTAATCTTCAGTCGGCGTCAGCCAAAGCTTGTAGAAGCGACTTTTAATTTGCACATAAAAGTTTCAGTAGATCAAATCCTTTATATTTATTCGGGCCCGTAGCTAAGAGATGCCAAAACGCGCTCAGGCTCCCTGGAAAATTTTGAGCCCTCTAGAAAATTTTGAACCTTGCTTGTAAGTCAATGAAAACCGTTGTAAAGTCAACAAATCCTTGTATGTTTCTCCTGAAATTTTTTTACACCCTTCTAGCAAGGTGAGCTGGCTACGGGCTTCTATCTGTCCTCTTCAAAACGCCGATGGGCCCGGCACAAAATATACGCTTCGTTAAATTCGAGCAGCTTCCAAAAATGTGTGAATATTTAGCTTAACTTGCAATTGATTTATCATGGAATAGATCTCCAACAAAAATTGCATTCTATTGCCTGCAAACGTACCTGGTTTTTTTCGTCTCTGTAGGAATTTCAGATTAGCGATATTTAAACGAGTGTCAAATTCGTATGGTTTGACCAAAAAAATGGAAAATGACAAATTCAGATTTAATATTTCCTGTTATTTGTTCGTTGAATTTTAATTATAAAAATATTTACAGATAATCTGGAAACTGGCGTTGTGGTCTTGTTCAATGTGTTTGGCTTTGCCTTGAAATTCGAGAATATAATCAGAGCCCGCAATTCACAAATGTGTGTAGCGTCTATTACCAGTTGGTGATAGGTCTTGTAAACTTTCGAACCAATAAATGCGCGACGTTCAAAAGTCAGCACATTTTTCGCATATGATTTGCTCTACTCCTTTACCGATTTTCAGTTTAACAACTGCAATAGTTAGTGAGTTTGAAAATCTATTACTCACTGATGATAGTTGCTATACCAATTGACAATATGCGTCCAAGGAGATAGCTTTTGTACGCTCCGGTTCGAAAATCAAGTTCGAGTACGATACCAAACCAACTCTGTACTGGGTTGGCAAGTACATTCCGGTTTCGGTTAACCGCTGTAAAATTCGTACTGATAATGAAATTGTGCGCCAGAAAAGTAGCTAAGATTACATTTCGGGTAGGTATAACCTGATGTTCAAGTCTTTTTAACGAGCGTAGCCAGCTAGAAAACTATTTTGACATTTATGATTTCCGAGCCACAAAGCCTGTATATATATATATATATATATATATATATATATATATATATATATATATATATATATATATATATATATATACATATATATATTTATTAATTTATTTATTTATTTTTATATTTAAGTGAAAATATTAATAAAAATATATATTAATTTATTTATATATAAGTAAAAAATTATAGGAACAGAAATTAATTGAAATATTACTGACCAATCTAACGTTTACATACTTTAACAATGCGAAGTACACATTTGCTGTCAATAAATATCAGGTTAATTCCGTTCGACACCCGCTGACAAATGATCAATTTCAGATGAAAAATGGCAAAAATTAACCTTGTTTCAGTTAAATTTAAGTTTGGTTGAAACAAACTGTTAATTGTAGTCTGTGTCAAGTGCTTAATCTTAAACGGAAATTAATCTAATTTGCGAAAAAATCCTAAACCTTAAGAAATAATGCAGTGGCGAAGTGAAATATACGAGATAAATGTTGTATAAGACACTGGGATGCGTCTAAGGAGTAAATATGTTAGATGCAAAGGTTAAGCCAGTACGCTTATTTCGGCCCATGTAAACATCAAGGGCGGAGAGTTTTTCTGTGGTCCTAGAATAGAGTAAGCATAAGCTTTAGACTTACTTTTTTTGCTTGGCTTATGCTTAGGCTTAGGCTTAGGAATATGCTTATAATACTGTTCCGCCCGTGTTCTTCACATTGGCCCTTACTTAGGTTTGAGTGAGCCTAAACTTAACCCGGAATACCGTTGGAATTCGATTATTTATAAACACTCTTAAGAATATACCGGAGCAAAATAGTGATTTCTTAAAAGATATTTGTTTTAACCGTTTAAAACATGCATTTCGGTATAGAAATTTTAGTCTTAAAAATTTAAGAAAGTAACAGTCTTAAAATTTCGAGACAATTTTTGTGTGTAAAACACAACAGCATGTCTTGCTAGTATATGTATACGACACCATCCGGTAACATTTTCCCACGGTTTCATATACTGAAAAAACCTGTACTCTTAGTATTAGGCAAAGTTTAAGCCAGGCTTAACTTCAGGCTGGGCCCGTAGCGAAAGGGGAGCCAGGGGGGTTAACTCCTCCTGGAAAAATTTCGGCCCCCTAGAATATTTTCAACCTTGGTTGTACGTCATTGAAAACCTTCAAATGCCCCTCACGGAAATTTTTTAGCTCCCCCCTTGCAAGGTGAGCCGGCTGCGCTTTGAGCTGAGACTTAGGCTTGATCTTGTAGACTCGCGTGAGAATAGTTTAAAAGTGTCCGCTGGATTATAGAGATTGATAAACCAATTTTAGTTTTTATCAAATTTTAAAGTTTTGACAATTGAATCTCTACAAAAACAGCCGCTCAATTGATTGGAAAATAATCGCGTTGAATGTGTTCAAATTTAAAAAAATTCACAAAAACAATAACAATAACAACAGCAACAACAGTGGCGGTTTGAAAATATTTCAGCCGAAAATACTGAACGCAGTTTGAGTTAAATGCTGACTTTTAACTTTTTTAAAATAGCTTTCAACTAGAATTTAAGCGGCGGTTTTGCTTCGTATAGAAGTTTGAGCCCATGTTACTTTAAGAGGTGTCCAGGTTTCTAGTGGGTACATGAAACGGTAAGTTTAGATTCTAGATTACATTTTTTGCGTAGGCTTAAGCTTAGGCTTAGGCTTAGGCTTAGACTTAGGAATGCGCTTAATCTACTGTTACGCCCCTTAAATTAACATTGGCCGAAGTTTGCATAGAATTATTCTGCTCTTGTGAATTTTTTCACACATTTACGTTTAGGGTTTTTAGGCTTAGGCTTAGGCTTATAGGAACAGGTTTAAGTACGCAACGCGTTATGCATTGGAAAGCATTTTCCTAAACCTAAGCCTAAGTTTAAATGGGGGATGTGTATAAGAGCCAATTATTCAATGCTTAGAACAAGTACCATTGCCATGGAAATATTTTGACGCACTCAGAAGTTTCCACCTCGCTTATGAGCCCTCTGAATTATTTGTATGTCACTCTTGGAAACTTTTCGCTCTCTTTGGTATGCTGAGCATGACTACATATCTGGCATACCTTCGCTGGATTGTATCTTAAACTTAATGATTTAGTTGACATTTTTCTGTTTCTCTTTAATGCAACATTTATTGCAGATATATGCAGCGTTTAGTTCGGAACGTAACTTTTGATTTTCATTTTTCATATATCAATAAAACTACAAATCCTGTTTGCAGAGTTTTGCCCGACTCAACCCCGCAAGTTTGAAGTAACATTAACTGTCGTATGCACTATTTTAGCTATATGACAGCTCTGTAGTGTGTGCAGTATGCTTATCATCATCATGTGTTATCAAACGTTAATACTTAATAAAATAGCCATTTGATTCTAATAATGTCATTTTTAGCTTGGTACATGATTTTCAATTTTTCCGTTTTTCCGGAAAAAACGGAAAAACCGTTATTTTCCGGTCGAATCAATTTTTCCGGAAAATACCAACCCTGATACGATTTAAAATTGCAAGCATTTTGTTGTCTGCTGTGTAAGCAATTTTAATTTTCAAAGCAAAAACATCAAAGCACATTGTTAAACGGTACATTTTATTTAAAAATTCAATCTTTATCACTAAACAAACAACTGTGATTTGAGAAATTTTAAAAACTTTTATATCAAATGTCCCAAATGTTTCGCATGTTTCAGAAATTATTAGCGAGTATCCGGCGACGTACAGCGGTGGATCGAGACATTTCTGACGGCGACGGGGGGTAGGCTGGTAAATGTTATGAAACGCAATTTTTCTACTGAATTGTATATATATGTCATTGGCAGCGAAAATAGTTAGGTAGATACCTTATCATTTTATCACCAAAAAATTTTCTGAGGACGAAAATTGTAAGGTATGGACCGTGTCACTTTATCACCAAAAAGAATCCTTATAATTTTTACAAAAAATTTCTGAGGTAAAAAATTGCAAGTTACGGAATTTACCAGTTTATCACAAAAAATTCTGACGACAGGAACGCACGCCGCCGTCGCCTCTGGATCCACTAGTGGCTACGGACTGTTATTTGAGTTTAGATCCGCTACCTATTCGTACTGTAAGTGGGAGTAATTAATGTTTTTGGATCCTGGATAGGATTTGGGGGACTTGATTAATCCCTAATTAAGGATAACGACTCTTATCGATTCAAAGTGTAAAAGTAGACTTTTCTGTGCCAATTCCGAGTCTTGTTCGGGTCACTACAGTAAGTCGTTGTACTGTATAGAAATGCCACATATTTGACCATACCGGTAGACTCTGGAACGCCGTTTTTGTGCCCAGAAAATTATGGGTCATACATCTTCGTGTCCCTCCTTGTATGCGCCCTTGATTCCAACGGTAAATATGTGAAAAATACATGTTCCTATATTCATAAACGTTTCACGATCTTTTATTGAATTTTGTCATTCGTAAACGTGAAAAATATACAAAATACTATTCGCTTAAACGGTTTTTAGATTCGCAAACAGTTACGGTATAGTGCTTATTCTAGGGCGCATATTTTCAAATGTATACAGCACGTATCACCAGTTAGTAACAGGTTTTCAAACTAACGAACTGATGTCAATTGCAGGTTTCAAAATTTGCACAGAAGTAGCAAAAATCGAAAACAATAAATGTGCTGAATTTCAAACCTCAACATTCTCTGGTTCCAAAGTTACAAGATCTATCACCAACTGGTCATAGGTGCTACTCACATTTGAGAATACGGGCTTAGGCCCGTATTCCGAAGTGTGTATAGCACCTATCGCCAGTTGATGATAGATCTTATAGTTTTCGAAAAACTAAGTATTGAGATTCGAAATTCATCACATTTTTCGCATTTGAATTGTGCTTCTTCTGTGCCAAGTGAAACTTTTACAATTGCACCAGTTCGTCAGTGTGAAAACCTATTGCTAACTGATGATAGCTGCGATTTGATCAGATGCGCGTAGCCAAGAAACGGTGCTCCGAGGCCATGGTCTCGAATGGTTTTGGAAAAATTTCATTTTTGAATAAATTGAAACTATTATCATCCGAGTATTCCGTTCCCACCACACACTAGTTGTTGGTGCTTTTCTGTTCTGAAGGCGTTATGCTTAGGAATATGCCTATACTACTGTTCCAACCCTGTTGTTTACCTTACCCCGTCGTCTTAAGAAGTTTGCATTATTGGTTTATTTACATTTTGTTTTTAATTATCAATTTCAAATTCCAATCCATCACTCACATATTTGAAAACAACTGGTACCTCACAAACGATTTAATTGTACAAGTCACCAGCACTGAAAAACTAAACAACATTGAATCAGGCCCTCGGCCAGCTCACCTTGCCAGGAGGGGCTATAATTTTTCACGAGGAGCATACAAGGGTTTTGGTTGACTTACAAGCAAGATTGAAAATCGTCTATTTGGAGACCAAAATTTTTTCCATTGAGGCAGATCCCTTCGATCTTTCTTGGCTACGGACCCGCATTGGAATTTTCAATCTAAACGTCGTATAGTACCCAGAGCTAAGGTCGCGTACAAGCCGGGGGTAGAGAATAATATCTCCCCTGTGAATATTCCGAAAGGCACGAGAGATAAGACACTCTTAAAAGTTATGGAATAACGTGCTCGAATCTAGAAGGATTAATATTTACTTGAGGGTTATACCGCACCGAAACGAAATTCCAATTGCACCCCTGACCCCCAGGGTCGAAGCATGCATCGTGTCTTTCTGGGCGCCTTCATACCCTCTTCACGTTTGTTAATGGCCGAGGTCCCCTTTGTTGCTTGCCGACAGCCAAATAAACATATCTCGCAATGGGGCTTGATTGAGCTTCACACAGTGGTTTTTGTGTGTTTAGAATTTTAAAATTTCATTTTCTGCAAAGTGGAACAAAATTTTTTGATCATATGTATACAAATTCGACGGGCCCGTAGCCAAGGGGTGGGGGGGCTAATGGGGCCCAGTCCCCCTGCGAAAAATTTGGCGCATACAGAAAATTTTCAACCTTGCTTATAAGTCATTGAAAACCCTTGTATGCTCGTCGTGAAAAATTTTTAGCCCAAGGTAAGCTGGCTACGGGTCTGAAATTCGGGCATCTTTAGACCGTATTTTCATATCAGAATTGAAGAAGCGAAGCGAACCAGAAGCCAAACGTAATTTCAGCGCAAAGTTTGAATGCAAAATTTGGCTTCACAATCCTGATGGAGGCAAAGTCTGGTTAGACCCCCTTAACCCCGCACGTGACCAGATCGACTGGTTCTATTCGATGCCCTAGACCATAGCCAGCTGATCTTGCAACGGTAATTTTTCCATTAAGAGCATACAAGGCGTTTTTGATGACTTACAAGCAAAGTTGAAAATTTTCAGTTGGAAACCAAAATTGTTCCAGTGAAGACTGAACCCCTTTTCTGGCTCCGGGCCCGTAGATGGTACAGACATATAAGCATATCGGTCCTTTGTTGTCTGTGATGGTATTAGGTTCTCTTTTGCTGGTCTGCATTTGAGCGTATTGACCAGTTTGTAAAGTGATAAAATTTTCAACGTCAAATACACGATGCTTAATGAACAGGAGCATCAAGCTATCAAGCTATTTACTGGCTATTTCAGGACTATGACCAGACAGGGGGTATACCGGTATATATACCGTTAGAGGTCACTAAATTTTAAGGGGGGAATAGGGTTTAGGGCAGTAATAATTGATTTAAGTACTTATTCTTTCACTATACGTGTAATTAACAAATATACAGCCATTTTCTACAGTGTATATTTTTAAAATATAGTCCTTCAACCATATAAATACAAAATTAAACCCCTTCTGACGGAGTGTAGGCTGACCAATGAGGGTACACTTGGAAGATGAAGTGGATCGTGTTGTTTGGCCGGTGGGGCGCAAACGGATAACTTTTTTGGGGGGTCTGGAGTGATTGGTTTGTTTCCAGATTTGAATATTTAATATCACTGTACAGCGTAAAGTGTTTATTTTTAGTTTGATGAATTTTGGCTTGGGAATTCAGTATCCTGGTGTGCTAATCAGTTTCCAGGGTCGAATAGAAAGGTGTACAACGAGCATAAATGGTGCCCACAAATTCGGGGGGGGGGGGTAAAAACTCGGCTCCTATACAGGGTTTCAAATTAACTGGCTTTTTTCAACTGTTTCAATGGGTTTGTGACAGCGGCTCCAGGGTTCGTAATCAGTTACAGGGTTGTATAACAGGGTAATACATTGAAAATCGCTTGCATAAATTTTTAGGGTGAGAAAATAAACACTTTTTCAAGCGAACGAATTCTTGTTCTCGTTATTCTCAGGGGTGGACCCAAATTTGTATATAAACGCTTCCTACCCCTGGAACTGTCCAAGGTATGAAGCCAATTTCCGATAATATGCACGCCCATAATTTCGGCTTTAATGAGCTAATGAAACGGTCTGAGTGGGTCGATTGGCAAACGTCAACCATTTAAACGATTTAACGCAAATTTGATTGGTTTATTGCTAAGGCATATCGGAAATTTTGGCTTATATTCCAATTATGATTGGTTTAAATTTCAATGACCGTTACAAAAGTAACGCACCATTTGTGCCCGTTACTACCCAGCTCAAAAAAGTTACCTGGCGTACGCATGTTATTGTGGACGTTGCATGAACAGAATATCAATTCGCAACTTTTGTACCATTTCTACAACCCAAAGACTGAACAAATTTTTCTTATCACACATTAGATCTGAACTCAGAACCCTTCTCATACAAGCGGGCCAATGTTACTTTTAGGGCCGCAACAGTAGATTAAACGTATTCCTAAGCCTAAGTCTAAGCGTTTCAAAAGCGTACTCCTAAGCCTAAGTCTAAGCAAAAATGTAGTCAAGAATGTAAGCCTACTCTGTTACAGACCCACCAGAAACCGGGTTGGCCCTTAAAGTAACATGGGCCCAAGTTTCATCGGTATTAACCACTCAGCCACAACGGCCGTTGCATGGCACACTCAAAAGGGCTGAACCATTGACACAGAACATCTGACACGTTTATTCAGCTCTTAACTATTAATAAAAAGGCAATTTTTCACACTGAACCTTGTATCATTTTATTATGTCTACGTGTCAAATGATTAACACACGAACTACCAAAATGTTAATACCCAGAAATCGTTGCCAATCTCCCCCGAATAAAAGCATCACATTTATTGGAGCAGCCCCTGTCTTGTTTTAAGCTTTAAGCTTGGGCGAAATGAGCTTTGTTTTGAAATCAGCAAAATTAACCTTCGAGCTATGATGGTTCCGATTGTTTCCAATTCTCCGACGCCCTGCGAAGGAATTAAAATGTAGCAGCTGAAATGTGTTTCAAGCCATACCTAAACTTGGCGTTTCAGCAGTGGCGTGAGCTACGATTTATGATCAGTGCTCGTGTTCTCAAATGTGTGTAGCACCTATCATCAGTTGATGGGGATAGATTCTGAAACTGTGTAATCAGCGCATGGTAAAGTTTGAAATCCAGCACATCGTTCGCGTTTGATTTGCCCTACTTATGTACCAGTTTTGAGATGTACAATTGCAGATGTTCGCCATGTTTGAAGACTTATCGCTAACTGATGATAGGTGCTATACGCATTTGAGAATATGGGCCAAGGATGGGTAGGTTTAGCCTCATGTAAACATTGTTTTTGACTTCTAGGCTGTTTTACTTATAGGCCTATATTCTCAAATGTGTATAACACCTATTATCAGTTAGCGATAGGTTTTCAAACTGATGAATATCTGCAGTTGCAGATCTCAAAATTGGTACACAAGTAGGGCCAATCAAACTCGAGCAAAGTGCTGAATTTTGAACGTCGCCATATGCTGATTCCAACGTTACAGGACTTATCACCAAATGGTGATTGGTGCTACGCACATTTGAGAATACGGGCTTTAATTACATTTTCGTCATTTTAAAAATTAGCAATTATTGGCTGGGTTTCTGAACTTGTACATAAGTACGACTTAGAACTTAAGCACGTTCTAAGTAATTACTTAACCATTTTGTCGTTTCTAAAAGCGTACTTAAGTTACTTAAATACTTATGTTGCTGACTAAATTTGATAAATTACAAATTAACCATTCAGGCATACTAACCTTAGTCTAATTGAAATTGTAGACTCACGGTGCGTTCTAAATATAATCCGAAACTGTTACTTTTTTGTTATGACAATGGCTGACATTTGGCGTTTATTTGATTTTGCTCGAAATTTAAGTATTAACTTAAGTCGTCAACTTGAGCAATTACTTAAGTATAACTTAAGCAAATACTTAAGTAAGATTTCAGAAACCCAGCCATTGCCTTTATTAATAATCTAAAGCTCGTAGTCAACACAGTTACATCATTTTACGAATTGAAGCTGAACGGTGGGACATTTTCAAGTTCCCAGCTTAAACGACATTGGTTTAAGCAAGAGTGTATAATGGAGAGTATGACACTTCTCCATCTAGACATATATTGCGTGATATTGCGCGGACCTTAATAGATGCTAACCCACCCTTGACTGAGGGGGGTCTTAACTACAGCTGCAAGTTAACACACTTACGCAAAACACATCTAAACTGCATGTTTATTGCAAACCTCTTTTCATCTAATACGCAATTTTGTTTAATGCAAAGCCGTACAGAACTCCCCTCAATCAAGGGGGGTTAGACAAAGTAGGGTCCGCGTGATACTACATCACGCTATTACGTGTTGTATGCGTAGTGTCACACTCTTCCTATATTATACACTCTTGGTTTAAGTAATAGATGCAAATATTAAGTAAAATTAAGGATTGAAACGCTTATGAAGGCTTTAACGTTTGTTGTCTCTGTAATCCGGCTCTTAAGTATCAAACGCTATCAGGAGCGTCCTCAAAAAATTATATTTGGCGGGGCATAGAATAATCTCGCAAGCACCTATACAATTACAATCCAAGATTGTTTACTTGTAGACAAAGTCTGTTTGGAGGGCGTCAGCCCAATTATAGGGCGGAGGACGGCCCCCAATGCCCCCGTGGGGACGCCTTTGATTGCGATATATTAGTTTTAGAATTGGTATTAATATAATTTATATTAAAGAAAATTAAAATTTAGCTAAGTAATATGCTAATATTACTCAAACAACAATATATTATTGCAACGGCAGAAATCACATTAATATAATGATTCAGTTGAAATTAACCCTATTTGCCAGTGTGATTCTGGTTCAGTTGCAACCAGTATTGAGCCTAAAAGGTAAGGTTGTAGTCCATGGCGTTGCCAGCCATTCATTTCAGGATGGTTTATAATTTTGCAGAAAGTGGACAAAGCAAAGCTTTGGAAATCTGGCAAACAGCTGATTCGTTCTATTTTTGATCCCTCAAACAAATTCAGAGGTAACCGCCTGACCCGCCCCCGGATTGAGTTAAATCAATTTAGATATCGCCGGTTCCTAAAGCAACTAAGCTTACTAAAGCCGACTCCTAAAAACAATCCTAAACTTATGAGCCTAAATGGCTAATAAGCAAAAGCTTTGGAAATCTGGCAAACACCAGATTCGTTCAAATGCGGCTGCTTTTTTGATCCTTCAAACAAATTCAGAGGTAACCGCCTGACCCGCCCCCGGATTGAGTTAAATCAATTTAGATATCACCGGTTCCTAAAGCAACTAAGCTTACTAAAGCCCACTTCTAAAAACAAACCTAAACATTGAGCCTAAATGGCTAATCCTGTAGCGATAGCTCAATGCAGGACCTTCTGCCTAAGCCCAAACTTAAACCGTAAATGTTTTGTAAGCACATACTCGCTGTCTCAGTTAAACGTCTCCTGTAGATAATTTGGAGGGGGGTCTAGCATATTGCCAGGGCAACTGTTATATGAATTTGTTATAAAATTTAAATTTATCTTCAAAGATTCACCCCCTCGAATAATAAAACAATCACCACGCCAAGTTTGGTTTCACGTACCATCCGGAGGCAGCGAAGCGAAACAATTTCAACTGCAATGTGATGCCGAAGGTCATCCGAGGTTGGAGTAAGTGAAACTCACAAGAATTTGTATTTTAGGGCCGTATTCTCAAATGTATGTAGCAATTATGGCGGATCCATGGGGGGCCACCCCGGCCGTGCCCCCCCCCCCCAACAGCATCTCGACAAAAATTGTGTAGCAATTTTGTTACAATAGTTCGTGGTTTCTGTATGAGTCAAAAGTAAGTTTATTACCTGTGAAATTTTGGGCCCCCCATTTTGAGATCCTGGATCCGCCACTGAGCATCTATCACCACCAGTTGATGAAAAATTGATTTTGAAACATTGAACGATGCGATTGGAAGCACATATTTCGCTCATTATTCGTTCTATATCTGTACCAGTTTGCAGTTTTGCAATTGAAACAGTTTGTCAGTTTGAAAACTTATCGCTAACTGATGATAGGTGCTATACACATTTGAGAATATGGGCCAGTAATGGGTAGCTATTGCCTGATGTAAAAATGTAAAAATTGTTTTTGACTTCGAAGGCCTAGAACGTGCTCTAGTGTCCCAAACCTTGTGGAACTGAATTTTTGTCATTTTATAAATTGTCCGAGGGAATGTAGTCTTTGTCTATTTCTCTCCGTGTTTGTGCCTGGCGCCCCAGCTGTTTGGATGCGTTTTACATCTTAGCTGGCTTACAGGAACTTGACATAAGTTGTATTGCACCTATCGCAAGTTATGCGGGGTTCACGTTATAACTGGGGCAGTCTGGAACATGTTTTGTCCCAATTTTGTCGTATTACCCGCTATTTAGTTCGCCAAATTATATGTTGACGTCGAATCAACATGGGTCAAAATATGTTTCCGTGTTGCCCCAGTTATAACGTGAACTCCGCATTAGTAATACGGTTTCGAACAAGCTAAATGCAGTAATTGTGGATTTCACAACCTGCACAAAAGTTGACTGAATAAAATTCAAAGATTAAAAATCTCATAATTTACCGATTGAAAAATTACAAGGTGTGTCACAATCTGGTGATAGGTGCACACACATCATCGTACATCCGGTGGTCTACCTCCGGCTCCGGATCCGGTATAAAATTGACCGTTTTCATTATATTTCGTTTATTAATCGATTAACGGTAGAAAATTATGCCATTCAACGCAGCGTTTAAAGCTACGTTAAATGGTATATAATACGTCAAACATTTTGGCAAAAAATAAAGTCGCAAAGAAGGGCCATGGACCTTACAATAATCGAAATATGCAAAAAAGTTCTCAATCTGATTTGAGAAGCTCAAATATGCAAAAAATTTACACAATCTGATTTGAGAAGCTCAAATATGCAAAAATTTCACAACTGACTGAACCAAATCCCAAACCCCCCCCCCCAAGCTCTTGCTTTTCACAATCTGACTTGAGAAGCTCAAATATGCAAAAAATTTTCACAATCTGACTTGAGAAGCTCAAATATGCAAAACGTTTTCACAATCTGACTTGAGAAGCTCAAATATGCAAAAAATTTTCACAATCGGAGTATTTTTTGGGGCAAACGTCGGCTTGGGAGTAACATCAAGGACCCAATTTTTCTGCTAGTAATATTTGAACGTACCGGTTGCGTTATTTTAGCTACATCTGGTTTAAAGACGGGCAAAGATTCAGTGTCGACGGCGTTAATGTATTTTTGTACAAACGAGGTATTTCTGGTACGCTTGTGTTCCGAAGCCCTACTTACCAAGATCATGGCCGGTATCAGTGTCACGCCATGAATATGTTCGGAACGGCCGTTTCCGATATTTTTGACGTCCGCGTCGGAGGTACATTTAGTAGTTTTTATTGTTGATTTTTAATTTAGAACTGTACCAACATGAATACAGGCCTAAATTTGTTGTAATTAAAGCTGGAACGCTCCCGATACGTAATATGATCATCTGCACGGTTAAATAATATTTTTATATTGCTTAGTAGAGTCACTCTGTTGCTCATAATCGAAAGCCCCGTTAGCACTCCCCATACCTTGTTGGCACCCAGGATGCAGGACCGGAGCAGCCACCCCCATACCCCCATTTGGGAGGAACTCACCCCTCAAGGCCCCCCCCCACCGTAACCAGTTGAAACGAAACCTGCTTAAGTTTTGAAATGTGCCTGGCTTGTCGCTCGC
Organism: Enoplolaimus lenunculus; assembly: GCA_030248215.1. Classification (NCBI taxonomy): domain Eukaryota; kingdom Metazoa; phylum Nematoda; class Enoplea; order Enoplida; family Thoracostomopsidae; genus Enoplolaimus; species Enoplolaimus lenunculus. Next base: position 16,855 of record JASANG010000810.1, read on the forward strand.
TTCGCTCGCGAGTTTGCAGCCCTCACCCTGGAATTTGGGGGTAGTCCCACCCCTGCCAGCTCCGCCACTGCAATGATGAAAAGATTTATGGTTAAATTGATATACATTTGTTTTTAGCGCTCGAACATTTCGGGCACAAACCAGTCAAAGACGTCTACGTAGACGAATACGATTCGTTAACGTTGTCGTGTCGGGCACCCTATGGGAACCCGAGTCCTTCAATCATGTGGGTTGTTCGCAATACACAACAGTCGTATGTACTCGAAACAATTAACAAGGAACATATTACAGGTAAAACCACTACAATATATTCAGTGCTGGCGGATGCACTTCCCATACCACTCAATTGGGGGGGGCGATCCTTGGGATCCCCATTTTTACAAATTAAAAATTTTCCTCGGTCCACGAAGTAATACAGCTGTGAAACCATTTTATGGATGGCCGGGCCCATGTAAACATCACGGGCGGAGAGTTTTTCTGTCGGACTGCAATAGAGTAAGCTTAATCTTTAGACAATTTTTTTTGCTTGGCGTAGGCTTAGGCTTAGGAATAAACTCATTCTTACGCTCAAGCTTAGGCTTAGGCTTATGTATACGAATATGCTTATACTACTGTTCCGCCCCTGTTGTTTAATACATTGGCCGCCGTCTGCGGATCTCTTTGAGGGAGAGAGCAAGTATGCTTCCGCCGGCACTAAGTACATTAATAAATTATCGTAGATATTAACCGTTTGTCGAGTGTATATTTTCTAATTTCAACCGAGATTTAATTTCAACTGGTATATAACCTCGCGACTCGCGACTCGACAACGCTTTTTACCGTTTGACTTTCGGAGTTTGACGTTCAAACCTGTCCTTTCAACTCGACTTATTTACGATCAAACATAGCGAGTGAAATAAGCTATATTATTATCTCTCGAAGACAATTTCAAAGCGTATAAAACTGCACATTTTAAGATATTGTATCAGCAATTTGAAAGGGTAAACGCCCGTGTATACCCATCGGGCCCGTAGCCACGAAGGGGGGGCTCAGCTTCTGAAAAAATTTGCCACCCCCTAGAAATTTTTCAACCATGATTGCAAGTCAACCCTTGAATGCCCCTCCTTAAAATTTTTTAGCCCCTCCCGTAGCAAAATGAGCTGCTTGCTACGGGCTTGTACCCACCTCTGTATTATTAGATGAGTATATTAATGTTCCTAAATTTCAAACAAATATACATCTTGGAAGCCAGAAACATAAGTTCAAAATTTTCTAACGCAAGTTCAATTCAACTGAGCATTTAAATTTCAGTTGACGGCGACGGAAAGTTACGATTTTCGTACGTGACACAGTTTGACGGCAGAGAAAATGTTGTCTATCAGTGTCATACGACAAGCCCGGTACTTCACGGGGAGACTCGCGCTGGTGATGAGCATCGATTGATTGTCCGACCCGCAGGTATTATATCTGTTACCCCTCCCGTCATAACGCTAAGTCTCGGATTTCGTTACCTGAAACCGTTTGTAGGATCATTACGCAGTATCCCTTCAGTATATAAACCTGTGAAGCATGAAACCGATTATGTAATTGTTTAATTGCCTGTTCACATGAATTAATTTATTTTTCGTAACATTTTTTGAATTTCGCAACGAGTTAAGCAAAATTAACTTATCATCGTAATTGAAAAATGTGAAAGCAAAATTATTTTAAGATTTCGTCAAAATATTTGGAACATTGGTTGGGAATCCGAAATCTTATTTATGTATTTACTACTACTCAACTATTCAAGCAAAGACAAAAAATGTCAGCTTTGAGCCGCCAGCGTCATACCAAGAAAGTCATAGTTTTGCTTTATATTATGAAGCATCATGCGGCTGCAATCTCAGTTTGGCCTTAGTTAATATGCTTGAACTGCTCATTCGTACCGGGTCAAATTTGGTCAGCGACTTAAGTATTTTTACTTATAATTTAAGTGTGCTTTTAAATACGATAAATTGGTTAAGTAAGTGCTTAGCACATACTTAAACGTTAACGTCGGACTTTTAAGAATAAGGTTTCAGAAACTCAGGCATTTGTGTTTCTGTCGAAAGCCGGCGTTTTGAAATTTGACAATTTTTAAAGTGTGATTAATAGCAAATATGTGGATATTCAAAGTGTATACAGGCTGTACCGTAGAAAGCGAAAGTTTTACTGGATTCATGTTCTATCCACGCAGACCAACCGTCTCAAGAATTGGCGAAAATTTTTGCCCAAAGCTGATGCTGGGCATCAATAATTAAGTTGAACAAATTGGTTGTGATTAAAAAAACCGTTTCTGCTAAATATTCTACGATATCGCTCAATGAATTCTCTCGTTGTTCGGCCCATGTAAAGAACAGGGGCGGAGCGTTTTTCTGTGGGACTGCAATAGAGTAAGGTTGAGCTTTAGGCTAATTTTTTGGGCTTGGTTTAGGATTACGAATATGCTCATTCTTACGCTTAGTCTTAGGCTTAGCAATATGCTGATAATACTGTTCCACCCCTGTTTTTTACATTGGCCCATTGTTCGAACGCTGATCTGGCAAGCAGCGATGGGTCCAAAAAATTTCTAACTTAAGACCTCCCGATACATACGTAACTTTACTACTAAATCGTAATACAAAATTTTGGTTTTGAACCATGCTGGGGAGGGGCACAAGGCTTTCCTGGTTCTTTTTTGGATTTGCCTACTTTTATTAAGCTCCATGGGTCGTAGTCTCTTTTATGGTGTTTGGGTTTTGTCGTTTCAGGTCAATCTTACAAAGAGCCGCAGTTAATGTGGGGCAGCAACGAGTGCGTGAACGTGACTGCTGGACAAGCGTTAAAGCTAACTTGTATATTTAGCGGATTGTAAGTTTTTAATCCCGTCTTAAAGTTGCATCCGGCTACGGGTATTCCTGTTGTTCAGGACGTTTTCAGAGAAAAATTGCGGATCCGATTGTTAATATTTTTAAATGTTCGAAGTCTTGTCGAATTTTACTATGATGCTTAGTTTAAAGAATACAAATAAAAACGCGAAAGGTGCACTGCAAAAAAATGGTGCGACAAATTGACTCTATTCGAAATAGGCTTTTCCTGACTACACAAACTGAGTCAAAATTCGACTCTGCCAGCGTTAAAAATGAGTCGTCGATTTTGACTCAGGCGGAGTCGAATATTAACTCAGTTTATGTAGTCAATAAAAGCCTATTTCGGAGAGAGTCAATTTGAATCACCATTTTTTGCACTGCGGATGCAACCATATCTTCGCCTAATGCTTGCCAAAAGATATATTGATAGCATTAAAAGAATTCTATATCACAAAATGTTCATCAACATTGTAGATTTTTGTACTCCTCGATTAGCAAATTTAAGTTTGCCAGCTTGCAGATCCAACCTATAACCTTTTATAAACAATATTGTCTTCATTTTGAAACATTTATTGTTAGGATTATTTTACACAATTTATGTTCATAGATGTCTTTATATTTATATTTTCCAAATTTTTCATTAATTATGGTGTCTTTTAAAATATAACATTTGTTCCGACGTTCGGCGAAAAAATTTCACAAATCTACAGATTAACGCTTGGAAATTGTTAAAATTTCCAACTGTTAATCTGTCGTTAAAACTTATATTTGACAAGAGAAAATTTCAAAAATTTCAATTATTTTTCAGTCCATTGCCAGAAGTCGAATGGCGTAAACTCAACGGTGACCTGCCGTTAAGTCGGTTGAAACGAAGAGATTTTGGCAAAACAATTTTGATCGAATCTGTACGACCGGAAGACGCCGGAACTTACGAATGTGGTTCCAGGTCCAGTAGGACAAGCAGATCCGCAAGTATTGAGGCGACCGGTATTACGTACAGAATCAACGTATATGTTACTGGTAAAGTTAGGTTTATGTTCACCGACTAATAATTTTAAGGTACTTGTATACTTACACCCACAAACAAGAAAGTATAGGTTTTTCTTTGTATTAAGGAGACGCCATAAGTCTACATTTTCAATTAGACCAACGTAGCGGTTAATCTGTAATATATCAAATTCACTACGCAACAAAGTATTTGCTTATGTTAAGTACGGTTTTAAAATCGACAAAATGGTTAAGTAATTAAGTCTACATTTTCAATTAGACCAACGTAACGGTTAATCTGTAATATATCAAATTCACTACGCAACAAAGTATTTGCTTATGTTAAGTACGGTTTTAAAAACGACAAAATGGTTAAGTAATTACTTAGCACGTACTTTAAGTACTAAGTCGTACTTACGTAGGGTGTCAGAAATTCAACCATTGACTGCTAAGTCAAAGACTATTTTTTCAACCTTTTAGCCGCACCATACTGGAGAACTGGACGTCCACCGCCCGATCTTACCGTACCTGAGCTTGAAAACGCTCAACTCAACTGTGACGCGTTTGGAGATCCTGTCCCTGAAATCCTTTGGCAAAGGAATGGTGTACCCTTAGACGAAGGTATTATGATGCGTACAAAGACGAATCCTTTTGACGGCGTAGCGAACAGGGGTTTAAGCGTCAAAGCTGCCCTTATGGAATTTTTACCCACGTGTTTTCGGAATTTTTTAGTTCGTACCGCTAGAATTCTTAGGTGAAATTTTTGTAAAACGTGACTCTCGTTTCTCAAATTCCTGTGCTACGCCCATGGCTTAGGAACGTCCTAATCATGCTTGGAAGGTTAAATTCCTATTTACACGTACAAGCTTTTGCAGCGAGAACTTTCAACGGCATTGTGTTCTAAAAACAATTTCGCACACTGCGAAATTCCAAAGAGTTTGATTGAACTCATTCTAAGTTAATATTTATACTTTTATATTAACTCAAAAATAACCAGAAATAACTAATTCTGTGTCTGGAGTTAATTGATCAACTTATTGGAATTATAACAGTGCAAATCTTGCATCTGTCTTGTGACTAAGGAATCGGAATTAAGTAATTCATAAACTTTTTAAATTTTCCTAAGTAATTAAGTAATTCATAAACTTTTTAAACTTTCCTAAGTACCGAGGCTGTTTTTAAAACTTGCCAAACCATGGCTTAAACGAATTTCCAGCTGTTTCATCACTACGTTTTGCGGTATAGAAAGAGTTTATTAACAAAATTGAACTAATTGCAAAAAAGACTCATTTTCAAATAACGATTTTTCAAAAAACAAAGTTTCCAATATTTAAATGATTATAAATAATTGGCTACCAAACCGTAAACAAAATTCGGAGTTCCTGCATCGGTGAATGCAGGAACAGGAACAGGAATTGAATTTAGGCACAAATTCCGGCCAGAACACGAATTTGCATTTATATGCTATTTTTGTAATTATTTTCAGTTCTACTCAAAACCAAGGGACGCTATACAATAAGCGATAGAGGCCGTCTGCTAACCATCGCACGTCTGAATCATGATATTGATACTGCCGTATATCAATGCAATGCATCAAATCCGTTCGGATATGTGTTTGCAAATGCATATATTCATGTCTTAGGTATAACAGACCAAGCCATATATTGCTTTGTTAGCTGCCACTGATGGGGTATATCTCTCCATGGGTTTTAGAATAACCGGCTTGAATCCTTAGGTCAAAAAAGGCTTCACTGACTTTTGAACCTGCATATACCCTGCCGAATGGGTCTGACTGCAGCCGGGTCATTGTATTCCAGCGTAAGGAAAAATATCAGACGGATAACCATCTTACTAAACCAAACGTTTCAGGAGGGATATGCTGGGACCTAAATTTCGGCCAGTGTACAGAACACGGCCGTAACAGTAGGATAAGCATATTCCTAAGCGTAAGCTTAAGCCTAAGCCTAAGCGTAAGGATGAGCCTATTCCTACGCGTAAGCCTAAGCGTAAGTCTAAGCCTAAGCATTTCAAAAATGTATTCCTAAGCCTAAGCCTAAGCGTAAGGATGAGCCTATTCTTACGCGTAGGCCTAAGCGTAAGTCTAAGCCTAAGCATTTCAAAAATGTATTCCTAAGCCTAAGCCTAAGCGTAAGGATGAGCCTATTCCTACGCGTAAGCCTAAGCGTAAGCCTAAGCCTAAGCATTTCAAAAATATATTCCTAAGCCTAAGCCTAAGCCTAAGCGTAAGCCTAAGCCTAAGCAAAAAATTTAGTCAAAAGCTTAAACTGACTTTATTTCAGCCCCGGCGGAAAAACCAATCCGGCCCTGTTCTATACATGGGCCTAAATTTGTATGTGGGGAACAAAATTTTGCCAATCGTTATGAGCCACCCTCATCCTTTGTGAAAGTGGGTCTACAAAACTCGGATGAAATATAAAGTTTCAAAACGCTGTTAAAATAGTGTCGAAAAAACACGTGATGATTAACCTAAATTTCGAAAGCTAATTTTAAATTTAACATTTTTTCACAGTTGAGTCTAAAGCATAAGCCTAATCCTAATCCCGTGAATTGCAAATTTTGAAACAAATATGTAAAAGAATTTTTCGCCATCGAAATTCGTAAAAATGTTTGTTTTTGTAGTCGCCACAAGTTTCGAATGTGCTATTCCGTGTATACTCACATGATTGTATTTACGGCTAATTTTGTATATATTTTCAGCTCATTCACCGATTTTCAACACGCCCCGTATTCAAACGATTAAAACGGTCAAAAATCGAACCATTCAACTCGATTGTGATGTGGACGCAGCGCCGGCTCCAAAAGTCGCTTGGTTGGACGAAAACAATCGCCCTATTTCGTTCAAAGGCCGCATGACGGTACGGAACAGTTACAATTTTAGAGCAGTATTAAAGCTGGAATACCCCACAAACGTATTTTGATAGATATTCAAGCGTTACATTGTTTACAATAATTTGTTGGAACATAAACGTGATTGTTCTATGACAAGAAAATTTGCATGCATATTTTTATGCGTTCGCTACATTTTGCGCATAACGTAAAACTGGTTGAATAGTTTGTATTATTTTGTGTACGCAGTTTAACGTTGGGTGGCTCATAGCAAAGTTTATGAAAGAATGGTAAAATTTTTTAGCTTAGAATATTTTCTGTTTTACGTATGATGTAAACTTCAAACTAAAAGTGGAGCCTGAAATTTTTGAGTGGAAGGCGTTTTCCATTACAGCTGGATTGTTAATACCATACCACTTGTGAATCGAGGAAACTCTGTACACTTTTCTCGACATTTAAGCTTAAAAACCTAGGCTACCGGTGATGCTGGCGATCAGGTCTTGGTAAAAGCTCAGACTTATGGCTTAGCGTTTAGGAAAGCTTTTTCCTAAACCAAAGCTTAAGACAAAGCCTGCGCCTTTGCCTACACTGCAAAAAACGGTGAGTCAAATTGACTCTCTCCGAAATAGGCTTTTCCTGCCTACACAAACTGAGTCAAATTCGACTCCACCAGTGTCAAATGTGCGACTCAGTGAATCGAATTTGACTTTGGTGGAGTCGAATTTTGACTCTGTTTGTATGGTCCGCAAAAGCATATTTCGAAGAGAGTCAATTTGACTCCCCATTTTTTGCAGTGTAGATATATCGTAGTGCAAATTGATGCGCCCGAGTATCGCAAGATCCTTTTATAAGCGAAACATTTTAAATGTTTATAATTGTTTAACGCAAATTAATATTTATAAAATTTGTTGATTTCAGTATTTCAAGCAAAACTACTCAATGCAAATTGATCAAATTATGTTGACTGACAGCTCAACGTATCGTTGTAACGCGAGCAACAAATATGGAACGAATCAAGCAATACGTCATGTTACTGTTTATTGTATGTTTTCTCATTTTTTTACAAGTTTATCATTTTAGATTTTAGTCGAGATTTAGAAAACGTTTAAAACAGACTACACCGGATAGGATTATCCCGAGTTGGACTCTGAGATGGATTTTTTCATAGAGGGGGTTTCAGTATTTTTCAGACAAAAAAGCTGTAATCAAGACTGTAATGCTTCAGATTGTTTTTGTTTAGGCTTTAAAAATTGAAGCTCAGTATATGTCACTTGATACTGTGGGACATTTTTGCGAATATCATATGGTTCCAAAATTTATAACGAATATCACATGATATTCAGCGGGACAGTGTAACCTTTGGGTATATACTAATAAATGAATAAAAAGTTGGACGGCAGCAACCAAACCTTGAGCGACCTCTGCTTTTAGTGTTAATCCGGCCTGGCTTAGGCTTAGGCTCAGGCTTAGGCTTAGGCAAAAGTGTTATATTGGATTCATGCGTAATATTGTCGGCTGTTTTGCAATTTGTTTGATGTTTTCACTGGTGAAAGTTTTTGAACTGAGAACTTGCAACTGCAACTTACACACGTAAATACTACATTGAAAATGTCTGACAGACACACGTAAGAGTTTTGGGTAACGAAAACTTGCTGCTGCAATTTGCAAGCGCAGTCTGTTTTCAATTGAAACTTGCAGTTGCAAAGTTTTCGAACAAACCGTACACATGCAAGTTGCAGCCACAAGATTTCGTAGCAAATAACCTTTCGCACGTGTGAATTGCACTTTTTTCAGCTCCGACCAAACTAATTTATGGCCTCCGAACGAGCGTTGAATTGCTCAACGTTCACCCGACTCCAGTTCCAATTCAAATCCTTGAAGCTGGCGATGAATTCAACTTAACTTGTGGAGCAATTTCGGATTCAAGGCTCAAGTTGAAATATCGGTGGACAAAAGATAACGCAAGCATTCAATTTCAACAAATTAATAGCAAAGAAAACATCGCAGAATCACTGCCTGATAGTTTTAAAGTGTAAGCTAATCTCTCAGGTCCGTAGCCAGCTCGACAATCCAGAGCAATAAATAATTTTACGGGGGACGCACTTATAAGCTAAACTGAAACTTTTGTATGGGGAGTGGGAGGTAAGATAATTCAACGGTGCCTGTCTTCGGGGTCAGTTTTTGGTTTGGCTCGGAAGCTGCTAACTTTTAGATGTATTGGAAAGCATTTTGTTACACTCAAACATCAAAGTCGAGGTAAAAGTTGAACTCAATCTTTGGATGAGGCTTAGGATTACACTTTGACTTTAAGTTGTCACATTTTGTTCAGAAACTGTTTTCGTGGATCGTCTCATGTTTTGATACTGAAAAATGCAATGAACTGTATTCTGAAATGTGTGTAGCATCTATCATTTGCTTGCAGTCTGATCCTAAAACTTTAAGGTGAACATTATTTAACCATTGTCCCATATGTCTGTGTCTGCAAAACTGCAATATCTTGAAATGGTATTCTCAATTTGGAAACTCATTTTTTAGCCGAAACTTTACAAATAACGATACATACATACATACAGACATATATATGTATATATATGTATATATGTCTGTCTGTATGTATGTATGTGTCGTTATTTGTAAAGTTTCGGCCAAAAAAATCAGTTTCCAAATTGAGAATACGATTTCAAGATATTGCAGTTTTGCAGACACAGACATATGGGACAATCGTTATATATTTAATTATTTATTTATTTATTTATTTATATGTAATATGTATACGAATATTTTGAATTATTTATTAATAAAATGATGATTATTGATGCATTGATGAATTTCAGGTTAGAATCGCCGAATGTTATGCAAATGAACAACGTCCGTGGGGCGGATTCTGGACGGTACAGTTGTAGCGCTGAAACGGAAATCGATAAAGTTTCGTCAAGCGTTGATCTGATTGTTAAAGGTAAGTCGAAAAAGTTTATAAAAGACAATTTCAAGAATTTAGCAAATTAGATTTAAACAAATAGGGCGAAGAATTGTCCTCTGAGCAGGTCAAGATTATGCTGGTACGTGATTGGACAATTTGGAAAGGTTTCCTTTTCCGTGATTGATAGATTTCATGAAAATCAAATAGTGTCAGTGAATGATGGCACCTGATTGGTTAGTGGCACACCGAGAAATTACGATGAGAGCCTATCCGGAATCAAGACTAAATCAGTTCTTACGACGAAATAGGCAAATCGTTGACGACGAGTCAAAGCTTAATAATGTCTTTATGCAACTGAAATAAGTCGGATTCGAGGGTGTCCACCACGCCGTCATCGGTTGTCATTTTTGATTGGCTACGTTTAAATTTCAGACGTTCCTGATCCACCAATGATCGGTCGAGTTCAATGCAACGAACGAGACGCAATTATCGAATGGAAAGCGTCCTTTTCAAATCATGATCCAGTTGTGTTTTATTTGTTGCAATTTGTGACCGATTTTGAACCGAATAACTGGAGATTAGCAGCGGTATGGTTATTACTCGGTTTCATTTGAACCTGTTATCTGGCAATATTTCGATGTCGAACAATGAGCTGGTGTCACAAAACAAATTGTCTGCTCCGGAAAACTTGCCCGACCCTAACACTTTTTCCGGAACAATTTGGAGCCCCGTGACACTTTAGAACAAAATGTGCCCGCTCCAAATGTGGGTTTCGAACAATTTGTTCTTAAGAAAGTCGCTGTTGAGTTTATTCTTTGGAAGTCGGTTCCAGTTAAATGTAGGCCCTCAATAATGAGGTTTGGCATATTCCCGGTGCGGGATATGTACCCAATTCATCATACATCATATTGTGTCTCCGCTGTCTCAACGGTAAACAAATTACGACGCTTGCAATATATTTACACAACATTATTTATATTTTAGAATGAAACCAGCACTTGCAGTGACGACATCAACAAAACCTGTCAAGCACGAGTGAGACTAAGCCCGTGGGTCAACTATACATTCCGAGTGCTCGCATTCAATTCTCACGGTTCGTCCGGTCCTGGATTTAAGCCAGGGTCAAGTTGTCAGACGCCTCCGTCGCCACCTTATCTCAACCCGGAAGTAATCGAAGTCCAAGGTACCGAGAAAAATAATTTGGTTATCCGGTGGAAGGTAAGCACAGCGTATTGTTTTCTGACAGAAGAGGGTGCGTAGCCAAAAATTGTAAACAAAAATGGTGGTCTCATTTTTCGAGTACAATTCCATTTTTGAAAAATAAAAATTGAAAACACAACACTTTTCGTGTGTGACAAACACAGCATACAGAGAAACTTTAAAATAAATCACTAGCGTAGCAAAACGAGCAGCATGTAACCGCAGAGACGGAACCTGGTGCATGGGGCAGGATGAAGCACACAGCAAAAAATAGTGAGTCAAATTGACTCTCTCCGAAATAGTCTCTACGGGACTACACAAATTGAGTCAAAATTCGACTCCGTCAGAGTCAAATTCGATTCACTGAGCCGTATGTTTGACTCTGGCGGAGTTGAATTTGACTCAGTTTGTGTAGTCCCGTAGAGCCTATTTCGGAGAGAGTCAATTTGACTCACCATTTTTTGCAGTGCATCATCGCCCGGTCCATGCAGCAGGACCAACCCATATGGAGGGTCAAAAATGAACAGAATATAAATTTACTCGGTAGTCACAAATTTTACCTCAAACTTATTAAGCTGAAAATTTTTTTTCGGTAGACTAAAATATCTAACTTTTTTATTGTTCGCCGAATGGTTCTGGTTTAGCCGATTGTTAGATTCAGTTTAAAACTCGGACTACGTAAAGTTCAAAACTATAAAACTTAGATTTATTGTATAAAAAACGTCCCATGTTACTTTTAGGGCTGTCTCGGTTTCTGATTGGTCTGTTAAAAAGTAGGGTTACATTCTAGACTACATTTTTTGCTTAGGCTTAAGACTTACGCTTAGGAATACGCTTTTGCTACGCTTGCGCTTAAGCTTAGGCTTAGGAATACGCTTAATCTACTGTTACGGCCCTAAACGTAACATTGGCCAAAAAACTATAGAAATTAACATAAAAATTGCTGAAATGTTGTTGTTTTGTTGTATAACTTCTATTTTCGTAGGGCAGGAGGAACAAAGTGTTTACGTGGGGTCTTGTAAACCAGCGGTCTATGTATAGAACAGGGTCGGAACAGTAGTATAAGCATATTCCTAAGTCTAAGCCTAAGCCTAAACCTAAGCGTATGGATGCCCCTATTTCTAAGCTTAAGCTTAAGCCTAAGCAAAAAAATTAGTCTAAAAGCTTAAACTGACTCTATTATAGCTCCTCCGGGATACGATCCGGCCCACATGGGCCTAAACCAGCTATAAAACACCATAAAGTTTCCGCACAAAAACGGCCGTGTGGCAGTGGGGCGGCCAGCGTAAACGCTTTCTTGCATTTGTCAAAACGATATTTTAGCATCGACATTAATGATTTTTTACCAAACTCGAAAAGCGGTTTGTAGTTTTAAACGCGATTACATTTTGCAGCCGTTGACTCGTGAAGCTTGGAACGCACCCAGTTTACAATACCAGATCCGGTACCGGTTTAATGAACCAGGTGCTCGAGAACACATGTACGTCGAAGAAGATCCGCTCCGAGACGTTTCCATAGTCCGCAATCAGCCAACATTTCGCGAATATGTTGTTCAAGTGGTCGCGTGTAACAATAAAGGATGTGCACTGGCGAAACCGAAAGATTGGATTGGATACTCTGGAGAAGATGGTAAGTTTCCAGGGTCGCCAGCGAGTGCCGGGAGCGAGCGAATGAATACGTGATAAAAAACTAGTGAGTGAAGCGAGTCAGAAGCCAAACGCAATTCTATTACTAAATCTTAACACAAAATTCAGGTTTTGAACCGTCGAGTCGGATCTCAGGCAAGAGTGAACCGCATTTAATCAGCCAGGAGATTCGCCACACCAGTCCTTCTGTGAACTTCATTTATCGACGCAATTCATACCAAGCTCGCAATGTGTTTTCTACCGAAACCGTAAATAAAATGTCGGAATTTTCAAAAAAACAGCGGTCTGCTTTGTGACCGTTCTATACGTTGAGATATACGCTCAAAATAACATTTCTGATATTTAAGAAAAAATTTCTTACATTTAAGAAATATAATTCGCAAGATGCACTTGAAAAGTATTTCTGTTATCACAGAAAAGTTTGCAACAAAATTTTTTGAAGAAATAAAGTGTGAAAATATTAAACGTTTTCCAGTTTTATTTTTAGAAAAATTGTCTTAAATATCAGAAAAAAAACTTTTCAGATTTGCCACGGAAAATACTTTTATGAATATATTCAGAAATACTTTTTTTGTGTGTACTTTAGAGTAAACCTGATTTTATACCGGTTTATTTTTCAGTTCCAAGCACTGCTCCGAGTGATCTTTCGGTTGCGGATACGGTCAATTCGACCGCAATTCATTTAGTGTGGAAGCCGGTTCAACGTCGATCTGTCAATGGTCATTTCAAAGGCTACAAAGTACGATATTTCTCTATAAAGTCTGTTGAGATAACGAATTCAAAGCATGAGTTACCTATATCAATTATAGAAATCAGCCACTGGTTGACTGGACGGTTTGTAGGATTTCGGAGACTCGGAAGCTTAGGCTTAAGATTAGGCCTATGTTTTAGGCTTAGTTCCGGGCTCAGGCTTAGCCTTGTTTACATGTCAACCATTCATTGATGTCGTCTGGAACAATCCTTGTATACTTCTGTGGGAATTTATTAAGTCCCAAAGTATATTTAGCTGGTTCCCGGACAATCTTGAATCAGGTCCGGGACAATCTTGAATCAGTTCCGGGGACAATCTTGAATCTGTTCCGGGACAATCTTGAATCAGTTCCGGGGACAATCTTGAATCTGTTCCGGGACAATCTTGAATCCGTTCCGGGACAATCTTGAATCTGTTCCGGGACAATCTTGAATCAGTTCCGGGACAATCTTGAATCAGTTCCGGGGACAATCTTGAATCAGTTCCGGGACAATCTTGAATCAGTTCTGGGGACAATCTTGAATCTGTTCCGGGACAATCTTGAATCAGTTCCGGGGACAATCTTGAATCTGTTCCGGGACAATCTTGAATCAGGTCCGGGACAATCTTGAATCAGTTCCGGGGACAATCTTGAATCTGTTCCGGGACAATCTTGAATCCGTTCCGGGACAATCTTGAATCTGTTCCGGGACAATCTTGAATCAGTTCCGGGACAATCTTGAATCAGTTCCGGGGACAATCTTGAATCTGTTCCGGGACAATCTTGAATCAGTTCCGGGGACAATCTTGAATCTGTTCCGGGACAATCTTGATTGAATCTGTTGTGACTAAATTTTAGATCCGACTATGGGAAAGACTCAATCGGCGTAAAGCAAGGGCTCACTTGCGACGTCGGCGTGGCTCTGATCCTCGAAGACCTCAGCGTTCGTTGAGCCAACGCTTAAATGACGTCATCGTAGATTCAGATAGAACTGAATGCATTGTAAACGTATTCAAACCAATGCGGCACTATACTGCTCGTGTATTGGCGTTCAATTCAAAATTCGACGGTCCATTGAGTGCACCGGTTAAATTTCAAATGCCCGAGGGTCGTAAGTATGTTTTTGATTATGGAATAACAGATTTAGGCCAAAATTTAAATTTTGAAAAAATGGCTCAAATATTTTCAATTACTTTTATAGTGAAAACTTGAAAATGAAACATGCGTTTTTGAACGTGTAAAATAGCTTCCATTTTACGAATGTATCATACCTTTGAATAGCGCATATAGAGTAAGCCCAAGCCTAAGCATAACCATATGTTATAATCTAAAGTCCAAGTCATTAAAGACGTCAACCGAATAACGGTATAAAGTTAGCAATTTACTAATATCTCCGAATTTTTCTGCAGCAAGAAGTTAGAAAATAGCCTGTAAAGGAATCTATTTTTCTATTATTTTCTACCTTTATGATTTCTAAAAAAGAAAATATTGTTACTAAAGTATTATAGACAATAAACATGCTTTCTTTGAAACAGCCAAAATTTCAAATATACAATTTCAAATGCTAATCTATATATTAAAGCTGTAACGCTCCACATGCGTAGTTTGGGCAAGTTTAAAGCATACTTTGTTTACAATAGTTTCATAGCACACAAACGGGATTGTTTTATAATTGAAAAATTTGCGTCCAGATTTTATGCATTTGCTAACACTTTTGCGCATTGTGCAAAGTTGGATGACTAGTAAACATTATAGAAGGTATAGAATTCGTTTTTCAGCACCAACTCCAGTAACTAATCTGAACGCAACTGCGCCTGGATCAACTACGATACTTGTTCAATGGGCACCTCCTGATTGGGCCAACGGAATTCTTCAAGGCTACTATGTTTTATTTCGAAGTATATTTTAAAATTATTTTTTTTTTAATTTGCTAAATTCTACTGCTAGAATCGTATTATGGAAACACGCAATACTGTATATTAGTACATTAATGAAAGTGGTAACCAGGGGCGGATACAGCTGGAAAAAATTGTTGGGCAGTTCCGCTACACGCAAAATAAACTGTCTTATATTCAAGAAATAATGCCTGAAATTTATGACAATTATGTCTTAAAATACGGACTCGAGACATATATGTCTTGAATTCCAGTCTTTACTGAAATTTTTATGAGTTAAAATTCTTAAATTTAAGCCTTTGATTCATGAACGATTAAGGCAAATATTTTAGAAAGATAAAACAAATATGTCCACAATACAACATAAAGATTTTCTCAGGAAAACGGTTCCAAAATTGGGGGCTAAAGCTGGACCAAAAACCCTAATTTTACAACCTAAGATAGGCCCAAGACGTAAACTTAGGTTGGAGAAAATCTGAGCTTAACCTGAAATATTTTTAATAGTTGATTATTTATATACGCTCATTAGAATATAAAACGAGCAACTCTTTACAAACATAAAAATCAGAAAATTAACTCTTGAATATAAGACAACTATTTGAAAGGAAAAAATTTATGTCTCATAAATTGGCAACAGTGATTTTTTGAATACATTTGTTTTGACAATTTCACACACAGATTTTTACGCTGTTTAAAGCTATTAATGTCTGAAATTCCAGACATTTATATCTTGAAAATTTAAGAAAATAAGAGTCTTGAAATTTGAAGACAATTTATTTTGAGTGTACATTATCATCGCGGGTTCAATTCAAACCGTTGAGATCGACTAAACGATTTTTAAACTGAGGCTGAACGCGAACAAAGTGAGTTCTATCGCTGTATGAGCTCTATTTTAACGCAAGGCTGCTTGAGCATATGATTTATACGCAAAAAATGCGTCCGAAACCTAAAAAAATTTTCTATTAAAAATCGTCACTGAAATGGCGTTTGGCTTCTTGCTCGGTTCGCTCGCGAAGTTTTCAGTCATTGTATATTTTGAGCAACATCAGAAATTTCTGGATACGCTACTGATGATTTACAAATATTTGCAAATCCAACATCATAAAAAAACAATTTATTAGTGGAGTTGGGATCTTGGCAAAAATCGCTGCTCAAAAATGCCAATATTGTATACGACACCATTTTTCAGAACACATTTCGAGTTTCGATCAACCGGAAGCAACCTGGAGCGACGTTCTGAAAAAATCATTTGTTCCAGCCCGGTCCCGACGTCACACGTGGAGCGACGCACAACCGGATACGACATATTTGGCGACAGTGGTCGCTGAAAATGGATTTGGACTCGGAGAATCTAACTCGGCGATTGTTAAAACTTGGCCTAGTCAAGGTAAAATTCGATGGTCGTTGTGATCTTTAGATCGTGTACAATTTTAAAGCTTAACCCTTTCTCGCATGAATATTTTCTGTTTCATTTGATGTCAAAGTCAGGCCCGTAGCCAGATTGCTATAGGGGCAAAAAATTTTTCATAAAACGGAAATACAAATGTTTTCGGTGATTCACAAGCAAGGTTTGAATTTTTCTAAGAGGGGGGGGGGGCAAAATTTCCAGGGGGCTTCGCCCAAGCGCCCCTTGACTACGGGCCCGGTTCAATTTGAAACTTGGATTTGAAGTCGAAACTTTCGAATGGGAGTCACTTTCTGTCAACGCCGAGCAATAGGACATTGACAATATGGCCCTTGAAATCTCTCATGTTTAATTCAGATTTTGCACTGCACACACAATATATATATATATATATATATATATATATATATATATATATATATATATATATATATATATATATACACTAATTGATACACTCCGTGCGTACAATAAATAATAATTTGCGTACGCAGTTTGCACGTAATAGTTGCTCATAGTTTACTCTACGTAAAGAAAAAGTTAATTTCAAATTTTTTAATACAAAGTTCAATTTGTTTCCGTGCCCGCAAACTTTCAGCAGTGAAAATTTGTTTTCGACTCATTTTAGCACCAGCTCAACCAGACTGTAAAATTGAAGCTGTGACTCGGACCAAAATTCGCGTTCACTGGATTCCGCCTTCGATTGGGATGACTGGCGTTGGCTTTATCGTCAATTACACCGTATCAGGTATTTCCGCTAAATTTCAACTTGTTCAAGTTGAAAACAAAGTATTCAACGCGAGTTGAACCGAATGTCGTGTCTTCGAGTCAATCTACGAGGCATATATATGTCTAAATGTTTACGCTAAAATGAGCTTAAAATCTGTCAAATTTTAAAACACAAAGTGTATATATTCCTCTCCCACAGAAAAACAGTTGAAACCGTTACTCAATAATCGGCCAAATTGCGAACCACGATTGGTCCAGCTTTATGGTTTATTTTGTCTAAAACTTAATAATAATACCTACCTAATAATAATTATTATTATGATAATAATAATAATAATAATAATAATAATACCTAATAGTAATTATTATTATGATAATAATAATAATACCTAATAATAATTATTATGATAATAATAATAATATCTAATAATAATTATTATTATGATAATAATAATAATAATAATAATAATAATACCTAATAGTAATTATTATTATGATAATAATAATAATACCTAATAATAATTATTATGATAATAATAATATCTAATAATAATTATTATGATAATAATAATAATAATTATAATATGTATTGTATTAGGGTTGCGTTATACTTTACAGTGCCGCACGCCGCTATTGGTTGCAAACGAAAATATACGCAAAATCTACTTGGTGGCGTGCGACAGTATTTAACAAAACCATTTTATTGTGCCGCGCATCGGCACGCGGCGGCGTCCGGCGGCACACGGCGAGTATAGCACAACCCTTAGTGTTTTTATATTTCGGCCGAAATTTTTTAATTTCAACTGTTAAATTAAAATTTCTACATTGTTTATGCTGTTCATTAAAATATCTTATGCATCATCCACATTAAAACTTGTACACTAGGTGCAAAATCAGAAATTCATTTTCGGTCGTCTACTTTGATTATTAAATCAATTTTAGCACTGACATATCAATTCACCTAGTCACTCATGGAATGCGCAAAAAGTTATTTTGCTCAATACCGCAACACCATTGAATTTATAATTGACCTTTTTGTCACTCAGATTATTATCGTGTACGCAAAAATAGCAATTTCATAAATTGTGTAACTAAATGTAATAATTTCGTCATGTACAAATATAATTTTCAAAATAAATTCAATTCCACTACACCCTCAAATAAATTTTAAATTTATCAACGCACATAAATAAATTTATAAATGAAATTTCAATTCCACAACAGACTACAAATGTGCACTATCAATTCCATGTGTGGCAAAGAAACGTATTTGTGTATGTGCGGGATTGCCATCTTGTTTACAAGTATATTTCCTTACATAACGTTAAGTAGACATTTTGATAGATATCAATTCAGGCAGTAAACTGTTTCATTAGAAAGTTTTGTACTATAGCAACTGACACGCACGTTAAATTTTTCACCAGTAGTGGAACTGAGCTTCCTTTTATTTAAATTTGTATTTTTGTGTTTTAAGAATCTAGTACAGTAAGCAAAGTGATATTGGCCAAATTTTAGGGGTGAAGAATTTAGTACAGTAAGCAAAGGGTTGTGGTCCAAATATTTTTTATGTCGGTCTTTAAGGAATGTGGTATTTGTGGTCCAATAAAACAGCAAATCAAGAATCTTCGTTTGGTTGTCTGTTCAGTTGTATTTGAACAGCACCACCTTTGTAATAGTGGCAGCGCTTTTTATATTCTGATCATACGGCCATATAAATTTCCAACAAAATTGAATAATAGCTACGACGTTGAGATTAGTGATTGGTTCGCATGAGACTATTCTTTCATTTTGGGCCTCTCGCTACAGTGTTGCTGAGTTTTTGAAACCACTAGAACGTATAAATTTTTTGTGGCTTTAATGAAGCGTTACGCTTAAGCAATGCCGAGGTTATCACCGTCCGCTATTGAGGGGAAACCGTGCCTCTTTGGAGCCGTACCCACTTCAATTGGCAAAACGAATACATATTTTAGTACGCTGATTTAAAAGCATCTTATCCGTATCAGTACGTTACGTGAATAGATTGTATTTTTCGCACTGCGTTCATACCTACGTTTTAGAGTCAGCCAATAGTCACACGCTTACTGTAATCTAACACTTTAGAGGTATAAACATTTTATTGTCAATTCCTGAACGGATGCCTATCACCCTATCCCCACTCCATACTACTGTGATTGTAAAGACGTTGCATTCAATATAGCGCACTTATTATGCAAAACCAGTTCCATACATGATGTATTTATCACTAAATTAATTCCATTCAAAGTACTGTTACAATATTTAATATTTTCCTCTGTACACTGAAAAATCAACTCCGCAGATGACAATTCAATTACACGCAAAACAATTTTCGTAAAATTCTCATTCGTAAAATCAATTTAAAATAAAATTTGTCAATTCCACATGAGGCAATATATATTGTTTTTAATTTTCATGTCTGAAAATTTTAATAAAATAAAAGACTCAATTCTTGAATGACACGCACTAACCGAGGTCAGTTACGTACATGGTAGCGATAAGTATACGCACGTTTAATAAATGCGTTTTAAATTGTTAATTACAATTTATCTTAAAGGTAAAATATCTGAGCTGTGCAAAAGTTGCAATCTAACACGGATAAAAATTTCTTTTAAAATTTTGATGGTGTTGTGGAATGGATTTTTCATTTTGCACCTAGTGTACAAGATATAATGTAGATGATGCATTAGAGGCATTTTTGGCATCCGACTCCCAGTAGATCATTCGGTTTCACGTCGAAGGGTTGTTCTATGCTCGTCACGCGTCGCCGGACGCCGCCACGCGCCACCGTACGCTGCCGGAGGTCGGCGTGCGGCAAGATAACTTTGTTTATTTAAAATTGTCGCACGCCATTAAATAGATTTTGCCTACTTTTGGTAGCAAATTACAGCGGCGCACGGCAGCGTGCGGGCGTCCGGCAGCGTGCGGACGTCCGGCAGCGTGCGGACGTCCGGCAGCGTGCGGACGTCCGGCAGCGTGCGGGCGTCCGGCAACGTGCGGGCGTCCGGTATAGTAAAGTATAGGGCAATCCTAACTCCTAAAGAGAAAAAAATGGCTCGCAGGTGTCTCTAGTATAATGTTTCAATGAATCATATTCACCAGTGAAATTCTTTATATCTTCGTTTGTACGTTCCTATTTCTAGTCCTGCAGTAACCCCATGGATCTGATTGAGCGAAGCTCGGAGTTCCGCGAAGCGTTTTATGTTTTGTACTTGGGGGTCGAAAGGTGGATGTCCGTCCGTCCGTCTGTCTGTCCGAAAAGAATCTCAGGAACGGCTGAACCGATTTTGATATACTTTTTTGTTTGAAAGCTAATAATCCTGGGGTGTTAACCTCGCATTGGGGTTTTAAAATTTGGAGCCGTTTATTAGCTACAGGCTAATTTGCATAATTATTTAAGCCTAAATTAGTACTTTCCACAATATTTCACTAATTATTACAGTTAGAAGCAATCTAATTTTAGCATTAAGGGTTTTTGGGTGCGAGGAATCTGCGTAGACCGTTTACAAACCTCCAATACCGATAATTGAGCAGTTAGCTAATAGATAATTTGCATATTAGCATAGTTTATATGCCTAAATTTGGACTTTTTACAATATTTCGCTAATTATTAAGGTTTAAAGCAATATAATTTCAGCACTAAAGGGTTTTTTGTGCGAGGAATTTGAATAAATGGTTTACAAACCTCCAAAACCGATAATTGAATAGTTAGCTAATAACTAATTTGCATATTAGCTTAATTGACAAAACAAAATTAGGACTTTTTAAATTATTCCAAAAATTATTAGAGTGGCTGAAGGGTTTTTGGGTGCGAGGAATTTGAATAAATAGTTTACAAACATCCAAAACCGATAATTGAATAGTTAGCTAATAGCTAATTTGCATATTGACTTAATTGCTTACGTGCGTTCGAGCTTCGCTCAATAAATGTAGTCCCACTACGACTGGTTAAACACTGCTCACAGTGTGTATTGCTCGTACATTATTGTATTTAGTTGCTCATAGTATACTCTATGAGTGAAAGGGTTAATACTGAAGTTGCTTACATTTAAATTTCTACATTCCTAAGTATATTGTTTCATTTAAATCCGACAGAGGCTTCTCGGCATCCGACATCGTTTGTATTCACCCCTGATTCGTTCAGTGGTCAGTCTCGATTTACCCAGTTGCCTACAACAAGTGTTACGCTATCAAACCTACTCCCTACGGCCGATTATGACATCATTATAATATCACGTGACGTCACTCCTTCCGGTGACGTGGATACTGCAATTAAGTGTGCAACGTTTCGCATTGCGTCATTTTTATCAAACGCAACTGCAATTATTGCATCACCGCATGACGATATGCAAACTGCAATCAGTACATCAGGACCTCAACTGACCACTGCCGCATGGTTTATTGCTGTTATGTGTGGGTTGGCGTTTGCATTCGCGTCTCTTGTGGTTATTTGTATTTGTACACGGCACAAAGGCGGAAAATATCCAGGTATGGTTCAGGGAGCAACCGGTGTAACATTCCAAAACGCCCCCTAGATTTTGCCACCCCCAGGTCAAAATTTGCTGGGGTCTAACATCGGCGAGCTATAATACACGATTTGGCAGTGGGAGCGAAATACAGGTGTATTTTGGCATGCTTCGTCGGGGGGGGGGGGGGTAGATTAAGAGACGGTTAGTCTTTCTGGAACCGGATATTAACCGGATGTAGCGTCTAAATTTGTGCACTTTTAAAGTTTTTGAGTTACGCAAAAGTATATATATGTTTACTGAGTTAGAATTAATTGTTAGCTTGAATTTTTCATTTATACTTCACTGTATCAAAATGCAAACTTGTTGATTTGCCCAAAAATGCAATTGCAGCAATTTGTCCACACCCGTAGAAAAATATCAACCTTGCCTGTAAGTCAACGAAAACCTATATATGCCCTCCTGAAAATTTTTTAGCTCCCTATCAGCACGGTAAGCTGGCTACGGGCGTGCGTAAAGTCCGGCATTCGGTAGATTTACCGGAAACAGATACAGATATCGTTTTAGCTGCAAATTACACCGGATTTCAATATCCGGCTGTCATACCATGCTGTATTTTTACGTAAAGCCAAACCCGAGGTCACTAAATTTTGCCGGAGTCGGTTGATGGATCAAAATTAAGGATGTTTAATAAGAAAAGTATTGTGGGATTTGCTAATTTTAACAATAATCCTATTAAGGTGTTGTCAAACCTTTGCTTTCAGCATCTTTTGTTTGAAAAACCTTGGAAAGTAAAGTGAAAGTTCGAAAATTGCCAAAGATGTTTTTAAACTGTTTATGTGATGGGGCAACGTAAACTTTAAGGGACGTAACAGTAAATTAAATCGTATTCCTAATCCTAAGACTAAGCCCAAGCGTTGCAAAAATGAGTTCCTAAGCCTTAAAGCCTAAGCAAAAAAATGTAATGCAGAAGCTATACCTACTGTTTTGTAGAACTACCAGAAACCTGAATGCCCCTTAAAGTAACATGGAACATGTGATGTATACCCAACGAAACGGAATCCTGTTTGGTATCATTCTGAGTAATAAAATTGTGCAGTTGCAAAATTGCAATGCAAAAAATTGTGGCATTTTAGAAATTTGCAAAATTAGCAATTTTGAGTTGCACGTTGCTTGCATCATTTATAGAATATAAACAATTTAGCTTAAAATTAGCGTTTATAAAAACGTTAGTAAAATAGCTGTTGTAGTAGCTGAATGTAAATGCAAAATAATACACAATGCACAGTGTTTAAAACAATTATTACGCGTGCGCTATTAAGCGCAAACATTTGACTGAAGCATCGAATTGAATTTTCTGTACTTTTAAGATTTCAATTGAAATAAAAAAATTCGTAAAAAATGTTTAAGAACAGTAAAAATTCGCGTTTTACTTTAAAATTTCATAGGAAAACATTTTCAAATTTATAAAATTTGAGTTTATGTTTTGCTAAAATAGTATTAATAACCTTCATTTTATGCTTGCATCTACCATTCAGTTTCTCTAAATTTGGTATTAATCTTTAACTGCAGACATGTGTAGCTAGACCGGGAGCTCCGGTACGTCAAGCCAATTTCAAACGGGACAAATTTGGCTAATTCTGTATAATACTAAACGTACCACAAAAATACGTAAAGTTGCAGGTGATTAGAGGGGTGATATTGCGGGCGTACGACGACAGGGGTGCACCCATACCCTTAGCCATCGGGGAAATGAGATATGTGGCTAATTTCAAAGGGTTTCTAGAGAAATTTTTCACGGTGTAGTAATGATTTGAGGATGTCTAACATTGTATTTTTGAGCGATTAATGGTTCAGAAAGGAACTTTTCAATGTTGACGAAGGCTCGTAAACGTAAAAAAACGTTTTCTACTCTGCAAAAAATGGTGAGTCAAATTGACTGTCTCCGAAATAGGCTTTTCCTGACCACACAAACTGAGTTAAATCGACTGCGCCAGAGTCAAATTGAGTCGAATTTGACTCAGGTGTAGTCGAATTTTGACTCAGGCGGAGTCGAATTTTGACTCAGTTTGTGTAGTCTGAAAAAGCCTATTTCGGAGAAAGTCAATTTGACTCACCATTTTGGGCAGTGGACAACATTCTTCCATCAGCATCGGTACTTTCAATCCTCGGCAACATCTCGAAATTCGGACGCAAAATGGTATAATTAAATAGTACTTGTTTGATACAAATAACCAACGCGTATCTCGATTCGTTTTCATATGAAATTGAATATATTCATGTGAGAAAGGGTTAAAAGGTTGCGCAATGGTTCGCGACCTGTTTGCAGAATTGATGTCAAGTGATTTGACGCCTAAAAACGCTACGCAGTATTTTTTTCAATTTTTAGTATAAAATTTAAGACAATTTTGTTTTAAAAACTACCAAATGTATTATAGTAAAGAAAAAAGAACAAGAACGCGGTCACCAACTGGACGTCGACGAGGAACGCTCGTTCTTGGAATATCAGTACGGTTCAAGGTAAAAACCGGACACAGCATCGGATTAAAGGGGGGATACTGGGCCACCAACCAAAGTAGCCCCCCCGCTCCACCTAATTGACAATGTGTCATTTCGTGCACTGGTGTATTGAATCATATGGTTAATAAAAGGATCCTGGTATGCTTGTTGGCCACGGATTTCACCAACTCTTTAGAAATTTTAATCCTTTAAAAAAGCTAACACCATATTACCTGCCAAACCTTGTAATGATCAAAGGCGGAACGGTTTCCTGCAGGACTGCAATAGAGTCAAAACTTAAGCTTTAGACTGATTTTTTGTATATGCTTCGGCTTACCCTGTAAATTCCAATGAGTTGATAAATCAATTCAGCAAGCGAGTTGGTTATTTCCGAATTAATATCAGTAAACATTAACTCACTCTCAGTTCAGTTGATTCTCGCTCTGAGTTGAGTTGACTCTGGGTGACTTGATATTAATTACCTCAGAACGAATTGAATCAACTCAAAATTCAGAGTTCTGACAGTCCTAACTCAGACTGAGTGATTCAACTCATTCTGAGTTAAAATCCACTCACTGAAATTTACAGTGTAGGCTTGTACCAAAGTTCACATTTAAGTATGGAATCCCTATGCAACAGTGGCAAAACTTTTTTGCTTAATAGATTGGAGTTTCACCCATTTCCAGACACACTGTCTTTAAGTTATCATCAACCGTACACTGCAAAAAATGGTGAGTCAAATAAATTGACTCTCCGAAATAGGCTCTACAGACTATACACAAACTGATTCAAATGAGACTCCGTCATGCGGGGTTCACGTTATAACCGGGGCAGCTTGGGACACGTTTTGTCCCTATTAGACTATTAGGTCACGTTTTGTCTGCTTGTAGACCCTATATCGCATTCAAAAATTCGTATTTGTCTGCTAATATCATGTGCAGGTCACCTTTTGTCCTTCAATATCATATGATATTCGAGCTATTGTCTGCGAATATCATATATATTTTCAAATGTCTGCGTAGTTGAGCACACCCAAATTGTCCTGTTGAATATCATACGATACTAGAATTTGAAATTTGAATTTTTGAATTATGAAGCTGTGGTTGTAAGCGATTTTGTGTCGGAAACGATTTGCAGGCATGTATTTGGTATTTAAGGCACGTTTGTGCCTCTGCCTTTCAACTTTTCATTCATTTATTAGTACCCAAAGGTCACACTGTCCCGCTGAATATCATATGATATTCGTTGAAATTTTGGAATATCATATGATATTCGCATAAATGTCCGACAGTGTCACGAGACATGCCGTCCCTTGTACACATTGATTATTTCAGAGCGGTGGTTTGTAAGCTAATGTCATATGACATTCGAGTTTTGTCTGTTGACCCGATATAAGTGCCCAAATTTTAACGTTGACGTCGAATCAACATGGGACAAACCGTGTCCTCGCCTGCCCCGGTTATAACGTGAACTCCGCATCAGAGTTAAATTTGTCTCACTTAGTCGCACGTTTGCCTCTGGCGGAGTGGAATTCGACTGAGTTTGTATAGTCCTGTAGAGCCTATTTCGGAGAGGGTCAATTGATGAGAATAATGAGATATTCCAAAGTTTAATTTGCAATATTTATCATTATGGCGTTGTCATGTTTGCCTGTAGGTGTAACTAAGTTTATCGGATTTGTAAGCTTGCACTTTTTGTTAAACATATATCATTTCATAGGCCCATGTAATGCTCAGGGGTGGCACGTTTTTATGCGGGACTAGAATAGAGTAAGCTTAAGCTTTAGACGATTCTTTGCTTGGCTTAGGCTTAGGCATAATAGGAATAAACTCATTCTTACACTGAGGCTTAGGCTTAGGCTTAGGCTTCATTCTTGCGCTGAGGCTTAGGCCTAGGTTTCATTCTTACGCTGAACTCATTCTTGCCCTGAGGCTTAGGCTTAGGCTTCATTCTTGCGCTGAGGCTTAGGCTTAGGCTTCATTCTTACGCTGAGGCTTAGGCTTAGGCTTAGGCTTAGGAATATGCTTATAGTACTGTTTCGGCCCTGTTCTTTACACTGGCCTATTGATATACACAGGTGGAAAGGTTATTGTACCATTTGTATATAAGCCAAAAATTTTTGTTCCATTAAACTTTTTAGGGTTGCGCTATGCTTATCGTGCGCTGCATGTCAGTGTTAGACAAACGTTATTGCTCTGCAGTGCCATTTGGCAATTTACGTGCGTTACCGTATACGGTTCCACGAAGCTAAATCCTCGCAAAATAGTCACCATACGTTCGCCAACTCTTGGCAGTAAGATACTATGGCAATTAAAACAAATGTAATGTTTTTGCAATTTCAGTGACCAAAAAACTCCCGACACAAGCAGTTCCGCTTAACGCCGTCTACGAAAACACCCTAATACCTCCGTATCCGTCTGATCCTGCAATGGCTGCTCAAATCCGTAGCGTCAGCCTTCCATCAGGGGCGATCTGGTCAACTCCGAGTTCGTCTAGACTTAGTCTACCTCGTATTCCAGCGGATGTGCTAAGTCTAGACGCTCTTCCAAGACGTTCACTTGAAAACTCGTGGTTTCAACGAAACAATCTAGTCAATGTAGCAAGTTACAAGCGAGATTCGCTCGCATCGACGCAGCTGTCTTCATCAACCAATGAAAAAGCTTGAAAAAATTTCGTAAAATTTAGTGCGAATCACTGATTGGACAATTGCAACGCGATATTTGGCATCTGCCGAGTACAGGAAGTTGCCATATTTTCGCAACCTGGTGCATGACGTCAAAGTGACGTCACACATTGCGTCACATGATGTACACATGTCATATTGCGGAACATGCATATACATTGCAATTGTAATTATTACGTATCGGACTTGTAAATCTTGGTTGTCGATTTGCGGTTACATCCATCATCGTTTCTTGGGACTGGTTCCAGTCGAGACTAAGTCATTTCAAACGTTTTGCCAAAAGTCAACGCAGCACAGGGAATCGAACCTGGAACATCTTATGCTCAGCTAAACACCATGCTACCAGTATACCACGCGGTCACCACAACAACTTGTTTCGACTAAATTGTGTTCGGTACACACGAACGTAGAATCACTGTACCATCTCGTATTAACCATTTGGCAATTTTGTTTCAAACCATCCCAATATTTCAATTGTCTCTGTTTTATTCGGGTTACTACAGTAAGATAAAGCGTAAAGTTTTGTCAAATAGAAATTTTATAACCCGTAAAGTTTTAGGTATCATTTGACTCAACTCGCTAAAACTCGACGTTTTTGAGTGAGTCAGACACAAGGGTAGTATTCTTAAATGACCGTAGCATTTATAGCCAATTTCGTAATAGTTTCCAGTAGAAAACTAAGAAACGAGTACCAATATTGAATTATGTCCATTTCTTAATGTACTAGGCAAAATTTACGAATCTGGCATTCGATTAAAGCCAGTTTTATCTTTAGTTTCAACTTTCCTTATCTGGTGGTTAGGTGCTACACTAAACTTGAGAATACAAGGCTAAGCTTATCATTGTGTGATATTTAACCATTGGTTTGTGCAATAAATATATAAACCGTAACGATTAATTTTAGCAACAGTCAAATTCAGCGTTGCTGTAACCAGCAGGGTGCAACCCGAGGTGAAAAATACCGAAGGTCAACGAAATTGCCGAAGCCGGAGGTGAGGCGAAATAATGTAGTAAAAATGATGGTTAATTGGTTAATTTTAGCCAATATCTGCAATATGTTGTTAAGTTATTTGGTTTTATGTTTAATTACCTGGAAAGTTTCGGAAATTCTTTTCTGAAAATTGTGACAAAAGTAAAGCGAAACACACTAAACAGATATATTTTGCTATTAAATTCTGCAAATTTTTAACGACCGAAATCGCCGGAACCTCCGGCAAAAATTCTACAAGAACCAGAGCTCGGTTTTCTGACGGCGCCTGAGGCAGACCTCGGGTTGTACCTTGGTAAAATCAGAGGTGAAAAATACCAGTCTATAAATCCCGTTTTTCAGCTCTGGTGGCACCGTGGAAGCTAAACGTCGATTATATCTGCTGGTCCAAAAAAGAAACACCATACAACAAAACCTAACATGATCCATTTTTGTAATACCGTCGGAGCTATAGTCCATTCGCCCGCGGTAAAAAGCAACAAAATAAATACATTTACTCTTTTATAAGCATATTTTATAGCACAACCGGCTCATATAGGCATATACTATATAGACTAGCAGGGAATTTATTGTACAAGACAACAGTAACACAGGTAAAAAGCGAACGCTAAAAATGTGAACACACCAAATCATGATCTGCATATCACTATCCACCACCAACCGCAATGCAAAAATTTTGAAGTTTTACCCTCTTTTCACACCAAGCGACAAAAAATTCTGTATCGTATTCATGTAAGACATGCTTGTGCGTTATGTGCATATGCTTATGTGATGCACTGAACGAATGATATAATCGTTGATAAAATCAGTTTTAGAAGCTTGCTACGCGGCGCAGGGCAGAGCGTTTGCCAAGGATCCGTAGGTCGCTAGTTCAAACCCACTATGCTTTCCACAAGACGGACCATGAGACACCGTTTAGAATACACCTTAGCTAAAGCCTAACACTATATCGTATGAGAATAATTACTGTCAAAGTTTGGCTAGCCGAAATTACAGCTATCGTTCCCACGATACTATTTATGCAGCTAATCTCTCACAACTTGCCTTCACCCAATGCATCATCCAATTTAATTTGAGTACGTCTCGCGAAAATCAAAACATCTATTTACCAGTTTAAATTTTGAAAAAAAAATCTGTTGCAGTAAAAATTTAAAACAACGAAAATCGAGCTACTGTTCAACTGAAATATTTATGTCATGAATCGTCCTTGAAAAATAACTTGTGTACTTACGACCCAATACAGAAACTGTACTTACCGCAGTCAAAAGTAGCGCTGAATAAGGCAGCGCAAAAAACATTAATTTCACTTTCTCAACTGCCATTTAAATATGCACTTGTTTCCACAAAACAATATCAGGGTACAACCGGACGTCCGTCTCTAATTTATGCTAAAATACATTCTCAGCCGAAAATTATTCATCTTGTCGCATTACAATTTTCAGAATATTCCATGCTGTATTCGCTAAATAATGTTTATCATCACTGTTACAAATTCTGACCAAAATTAATTGACGATGGAAACACCGGAAGTAGATGTTTGACAATACATTCCAATACCCAGCTTACAACTTGAACATACATACTTAACACTTTAAGCGAACACTAGCCAGGACGTTTACTTCTTTAGAATCGGCCCTCACTACTGGAAATATTACCAAAATTCCAAACATCATTTTTTCTAAAAATTACTTAAAACACACAAATTTTCCTAATAAAATTTTCACTAAATCTCAAAATTCCCAAAGTATGCTTATATACATCCTTCCTCAGGATATTGTTCGCTTCCTGTTGTACTCTGAAAATTATTAATATCGATATATTTGTACACTATATGGTCAATGTTACTTTTAGTGGCGTAACAGTAGATTAAGCGTATTCCTAAGCCAAAGCGTTGCAAAAATGTGTTCCTACGCTTAAGCCTAAGCAAAAACTGTAATCTAGAATCTAAACCTACTCTTTTACAGACCTGCCTGAAACCTGGACGCCCCTTAAAGTAACATGGACCCACTATATTATCATCATGAATACGCATATCGTTACGAACATTTCAAACAAACAAAAATTTTAAAATTTCACAAATTGATAACCAAAACACCGGATATATAAAACTTGGTTATACATCAAATCAATTGGATCCCCGCCTGCTACAATGAAATCAATACCTAATGAAATTAATACCTTTACTAAGCTTGCTTCGAGCTTGAGGCTAACTTTTCCCAGTTCCAACTACACTTCATTGGAGTGGAAATAAACATTTTGTCAAAATACACACAGGCATCGTTGACACAGGCGTTATCCAATTCTAAATAAATACACAGTAACAGTAGTGAAAAAAATTATACAACTCTTTACGACAATTTTGCTCAATTTTGCTACGGATGCGATGAAACTCAAACGCATGACGTTAATGATTACGGTTTCCATTACTAAAACCAGCAACATCCACACAGCTACGAAATTTATTTTTTCACAACCACGACAATTGATTTTATGATCGTTCTCAAGTATTCACCCAACATATATGTTTCAAACCCAGCCCGCGTTGTATCAGACCAAACAAAAATATATAAACAAAAACGAATTTAGTAACACCAAGAGTACAGCCCAATTACTCGCCAGACAAGAGTATGGAGCCATGTATAGGCCCGGGCCGGATCGTTTTCCGGAGAGGCAATAATAGAGTCAGGTTAAGCTTTAGACTAATTCTTTTTGCTTAGTCTTAGGCTTAGGAATAGGCTCATCCATACGCTTGGGCTTAGGCGTAGGCTTAGGCTTTGGAATATGCTTATACTACTGTTTCGGCCACGTTCTATACATGGGCCAGAGTATGCAACTGGGTATATTCTGTTCAGAAAACGAACGTTCCAGCGTGCGTTGCGTTTTTTTTTCAGTTATTCCATGCAACGGTAGGAACGTAGGTAAAGTTCAACAACTTCATCAATTAAAAATTCTTCAAATTCTGACTTACCCTAATCTTGGACAACGTTACTTTAAGGGGCGTCCATGTTTCTGGTGGGACCATAAAACAGTAGGTTTAGATTCTAGATTACATTTTTTTGTTAGGCTTAGGCTTAGGAATACACCTAATCTACTGTTACGCCGCTTAAAGTAACATTGGCCCTAATCTTTATCTTCATCAAAAAGACTAAAAAATTTTGTCTCATTCAAGTCACAAAAATTCGAGAAACAGTGCTGAGGGCAGGGCAAAAACGCAACGCACCGTAACCCAACTGCAAACTGCTCCATACAACATCGGCACAAGTTGCAGTTACTCTTGTCTAAACAGCCATCATTGACACAGACGTGCCAAAGTCATTATTTCCAAACGGTATAACCTCGTATACAAGTTTTGACCAATATTGCTTTAAGTGGCGTAACAGTAGATTAAGCGTATTCCTAAGCCTAAGCCTAAGCGTTGCAAAAATGAGTTCATAAGCCTAAGACAAAGCCTAAGAAAAAATATAATCTAGAATCTAAACCTACTCTTTTACAGACCCACCAGAAACCTGGACGCGCCTTAAAGTAACATGGGCCAAAGTTTTTTTGCGAGCAAGCACTACACACGAAAAATGAGTTTTTCTTTTTGATTCAGATTACTCTAAAACTTGATAATAAAATGTTTCGTATCTCCACAAGTTTCCGTACGGAATATAGTCTCATATTCATCGTTGTATCCAGCATCCTCGAAGATCGACTGTTGATTTCAAAACCAAAAATTAATTACAAAAAATGGAAATAAATTTAGTAATCCATCCTCGACGATCGACTTTTTATATAAAACCAAAAATTAATTTTAAAAAATGGAAATAAATTTAGTAATCCATCCTCGACGATCGACTTTTTATATAAAACCAAAAATTAATTTTAAAAAATGGAAATGAATTTAGTAATCCATCCTCGACGATCGACTTTTTATATAAAACTAAAAATTAATTTTAAAAAATGGAAATAAATTTAGTAATCCATCCTCGACGATCGACTTTTTATATAAAACCAAAAATTAATTTTAAAAAATGGAAATAAATTTTGTAATTCATTCCTCGACGATCGACTCTTAATATAAAACCAAAAATTAATTACAAAAAAATGGAAATAAATTTAGTAATCCATCCTCGACGATCGACTTTTTATATAAAACCAAAAATTAATTTTAAAAAATGGAAATAAATTTTGTAATTCATTCCTCGACGATCGACTCTTAATATAAAACCAAAAATTAATTACAAAAAAATGGAAATAAATTTTGTAATTCATTCCTCGACGATCGACTCTTAATATAAAACCAAAAATTAATTACAAAAAAATGGAAATAAATTTTGTAATTCATTCCTCGACGATCGACTCTTAATATAAAACCAAAAATTAATTACAAAAAAATGGAAATAAATTTTGTAATTCATTCCTTGACGATCGACTCTTAATATGAAACCAAAAATTAATTACAAAAAAAATGGAAATAAATGTTGTAATTCATTCCTCGACGATCGACTCTTAATATAAAACCAAAAATTAATTACAAAAAAATGGAAATAAATTTTGTAATTCATTCCTCGACGATCGACTCTTAATATGAAACCAAAAATTAATTACAAAAAAATGGAAATAAATTTTGTAATTCATTCCTCGACGATCGACTCTTAATATAAAACCAAAAATTAATTACAAAAAAATGGAAATAAATTTTGTAATTCATTCCTCGACGATCGACTCTTAATATAAAACCAAAAATTAATTACAAAAAATGGAAATAAATTTTGTATTCGTTTAAAGTTGATACCATTTTTTATTTTTAAATTTTAACATCATTTCTCGCGCATCCTTCGAATACTGCATTGCAGAATCGTGCATGAGTTCAGTTTTTTCTTCGGTTGCGCCCAATTTTTCGCCACGTTCACCGAGTAGCTGAAAACAATCGCAAACAACGATGTAAATTGACAGGCGCGTAGCCAGCTCACCTTGCTAGGGGGACTAAAATGTTTTACGAGCGGCATACAAGGGTTTTCGTTGACTGCCTGTGTTGCATTGCGGAGTGGGGGGGGACATCAACCTAGGACTTCGGTTCACAACCGGGTGAAGAGGGATTTCTCTAGAGGTGGGCCTGTCGAATTTTCAATAAGCGTCCGTTGCACTAGCCAGTCTTTAGCTACGGCTACAACTACGCACATCGTCAAAAACAACCATATTAATAATAAACACAGATCAAATATATATATGACATATTATGACCGAGACGAGATGGTATGTTTAATTCATTCTGAGCATGATTTCTTCCAAAAATGTAGCGAACGTAAAATTACCGGGAGGTGAAATCTTGAAGCGGGGGCCCGCGGAACCGAAAGAAGTGGGGGCCCACCCTCAGTAGTGTACCCCGAGTTTAAGTTTTCTAAAAATTCGTCGCTACCGTTGTTTACAGCCAAATTTGAATTTGTTCACATTTGCCAAGTGTGAACTACGCTTAGCTAATTTAAATTACTAGAAATTTTTTCTATTGTTTAGCACTAAATGTTACAGTAATAGCATGTTTTTTTCGCCAGGGCAATAGAAGAGATACGATGAAAGCAAACATAACCATATTGACGGATTTGCGTAATGTAGGAGAAACACTTACAAACAAATAAAACAAAAAAATAAACAACATTTTGCTATAAATAATAATAATAATAATAATAATACATGCAGACTACATTTTGGACAACTTGGCCCGTATTTTCATCGCATTTGCGGCGGTTAATCCGTTTGAAAACCTATCGCTAACTATGATGGATGCTATTCGCACATTTAAGAATACGGATCCTAGTATCAGGAGCAACTGACAAATTTATAGCGCGCATCAACAACTAAAGATAAAGCTGAAATTTTTCATACTAGCGACTACAACTCAACAACGCCTTAAGATCAGGGTCCATATTCTCAAATGCATATAGCGCCGATCACCAGAGTTAGTAATAGATTTTCAAATTAACGAACTGCTGCAATTGCAAATCTCAAAATTTACACAGAAGTAGAGTTTATAGAATGCAATCAAGGTGCTGAATTTCAAACCTTACTATTCCCTGGTTCGAAAGTTACAAGACCTATCACCAACTGGCAGTAGCTGCTACACACAATTGAGAATACGGGTTCAGGTTACAAACGTAGGTCCGGTTCCGGCAAAAAATCCACATCCGGTTGCGGCTCCGATATTCTACGCTGCCAATGAAATATTTATAGCTAAAAAAGTAAAGATTTTTTTGTTCATAATGAAATAACTACAGCTACATAAAAACCTATTTCATACTATAAATTTTGCATATACAAAATTATGTTATCAAATTTATAGAAAATAATGCTAAATCAACTTGATTACATTTTACTTTTAGTCGAAATATGCATTTAATTGAAAACTCAGGCTTTGGCTGCACCCCACTTGCCTTGCCAGAACTGAATATTTACATATTTTTGTTGTTTACTGATCTGGTACTTTTGGTATCCTATGGAATCCTGCTGTGAATAAATACCGATTGACTCAAACCTGGACCCAGACTAAACAAGAAAATTTTGAATTTCGAAACTTTCCTGGTGTACAACTTAAAAAAATTTCAAAAATCTGCACAAACATCACAAAACTATATTACAAAAGTTAGACTTAGTATTGTTACACTTGAACTTAACAATGCTTACTTTCAGGTTGGGCTTCCACAAGTTATTAAAAGCTCAACATTTCACACCGACGCTACACTAATTATTCTCAACCCCTTCGAATCGGAGTGCGACCGGATACTCGGCTGCGGCTCTGGCAAGAAAAATCGACATCCAGTTCCGGTATTATATAAAGTTACCGAATGTTTATCGTTTAAAACTGACTGTAGTAACACGGTATTATACTGTTATGTATGGCCAAATTAGCAAAATTATCACAGTGACTTTGCTTCGAGACAACCGAACTAAGCTTGCCAGGGAACGCCGGCAGTACGGAAACCCTTGCGCACACAATAACAACTTATGACTGAGTTACATTTAACGAAAATATGCCCTTAATATCCGACTTCGAACGGATATGTCACTAACCCTTCAACTCCTTCCCACACTTATTACTTCACCCACCCACCCCTCGGTATCTAACAACTTCCTTCCTCCATTTCAACCCGTACTCACTGAACCATATTATTTTGAATCTCAACCAAACGTATCCCGCCTACGACGCGAACGGATTGAACCACGACTGGTTTTGGCGTTTCTGTTTGAGCATCAATGAGCGAGCAGTACTCGAGTACGATTTGCTAGAGTCGCACAGACGCTCGGACGCGAGCTCTAGTTCGTTTAAGCGTTCGCCGCGTTCGTGCAGTGCCTGCAATAGCCAACTTCAAACAACCACTACACATACAACGTGCAATAGACTGTAGGACAAAGCAAACACAACGACAAAAACAAAACAACAAAAAACAACTACAACAACAACAACAACAATAATAATAATAATAATAATAATATAATAGTAATAATAATACTACTAATAATAATAACAGCAATAAAAATAATAATAATAATAATGGTAATAATAATAATAATAATAATAACAACAACAATAATAATAAATAAAAATAAATAATAATAATAATAATAATAATAACAACAACTGAAGATTCGTTGAGTCTCGCTGCATTGATGAGGGCTTAAACTGCGATCCCAATACAGCTACTGGAAAGACCGTTTCGACTGTACGCGATATTCACTGATAACAACATTACGGTGCTGTAGTTTTATACGAAACCCCAGTAAGCCGCACTTAACCCATCGTAAACGATATAACACTTTATATGCACGCATACTATGGCTATCGTCCACAAGACTTAACCATGCTTAACCGATAGGAGCACGTCAAGTTTTGGAAGCTTCCGCCAAACGGGGGGTGAACATGAGACCGAAAACAATAACGTTACGGTAGATGGACACACATGCGTTTTACAGTACACTAATCAAAAACCGAAATCATAAACACAATTACGACGCACGGGACGAGACATCACAGTGGAGCACTTGTAAACAAGCTACTCTGGAACAACTACACGTTTAGGAAGCTAATGCAGTTTAAGCCATCCAATGTGAGTTTTTTCAAGTCATTTATTTATCGTCAGTATGGACGGAATGTAGGATTTAACAAAAATACATATTAAAGGCATTACCTGTGTACAACTGTAAAATTGACGGAAACCTTCGGTCATATCCTTGGTTATGCAAAAGCTAAGTCCCTGACTTATACCCCCAGAGAAAATCCTACCTCCAAATTTCCAAAGCAAAACTAAAACCGACCCACCATCAATGTATGTACACTTTCCCCAAAGCCTTAGGGTTGCGCTATACTTACCGCATGATGCCGCGTACCGCCGCACGCTGCCGCGCACCGCCGCATGCTGCCGCGCACCGCCGCACGCTGCCGCGCACCGCCGTACGCTGGCGCGCACCGCCGCATGCTGCCGCGCACCGCCGAATGCTGCCGCACGCCGGCGCGCGACACGATAAAAATTTTGCCGCACGCCGCCGCGCGAGGCTTTTATTACAAACAACCGCACGCCGCCGCGCAACCCTAACGATTCTATAATTTAAAACTATGAAAAACATATTAAAACACTTACCAATCGCGCTCGTGCAATATCATTCGACTGCGCTTGAGCTCTCATCGCGTCCAAACCACCCGAGCCTGCAATCTGACGGGCGACACTTTTCGATGCTTTCCCACTTGCGGCACCAACTAAAATCAAAACGCAAACAAAAGCGTCAAAATAATCAGGCATCAAAAGCAACCAAAAAAATCATCGGCGATAAACATGGTAATAATCTGTTTGTTGATATAAAAATGTAAACCTAAACCTTGTTCCACAGGTATGCAGTAATTGATTCAACGACAATTTTCGCCATCATTTCAGAACCTACATAGTGTTTCCTATAGTTTTAGTTGTGGGTATAAAGCTGTACGACCAGTATAATAATTCTCAAATGTGTGTAGCAACCATCACCAGATATGTACACAGTAGCATGCGCTGTTTTTCGCCGACAAAAATATCGCCACGCTTAAGAAATTTTGACTCTCTGTCGACTAAATTGCCATTCACTCGCAAACTTTACTCTCTGTTGAACGCTTTATTCAATATGAAGAAACTTTTCATTGTAGCCCATACATTAGGTAGCAGTTGGTCGTTTTCGATCATTTTTTTAAGATAACGTCAAAACCCACTCCAATCCGAGTTTTTGAAACAGAAAATCGCTCAATCAGGCCCGTCTTGCCCAGTTTTGACATTCACACTTACAAAGCTCTTCTCTGTCAAATGCTTGATTCGATGTGAACAAACTTTTCATCAAACTTGGTTTTGGTGCTTGAGGCATTTCTTTCGGCGTAAACAAATCACCGCACAATTCGGGCAGTTGATTGCTGAAAACAAAACACAAAACTCCACTACATCGACATCGACATAAAATACGATTACAACGCGACTGAATATTGTTCCGGCAACAGCCGCCATGCTTAGGATCGCGTTGTACTTTTTAAAATTTTAATGTCATCCGGCGGCGACCCGTCCGTCACTAACCAGTTCGCCATTCCCATACAATGCCTCGGGGCCTTGAAGTCGTTGTACGCTAAAGATAGCGGTACCCTTGCAGTGAGGTTTAGGTAAAAATATTTCAAAACAAAAGTCGACATGTGACTCCACCATTTTTCGACAAACATTTTAAACCGATAATCAAAATTAGTAATCATTGGAATAAAGTTTTGCATCAAAACTATAATAATCATACAAACGGTCATTTGGTAATAGCATACTTTGTCAGCCACGGTAGCCCTCTTGGTCTCTACTGGTGTACTCCTAGGTGAACTAAATTGATTGTACAAAAATCAGGTCCATAGCCAGACATACATACGATGCTGGCATAGTTAGTTTAGAAAAGGCATTAAAAAGGTTCACACAATATTATACAAGCGGAATCAAAGGATTTTGCGGGGCCAGCAAAAACTTTCCAGTGATACTGAACCCCCCGTTTACCGCATCCGTCTACGGTCCTAAGATAAACGCTGAGTGCACTTACGTAAACGATTTGGACACTGTGAATTTTTGGATTTCACTTGGCGAGCACACGTACAAACCGTGGCCGTGATGTGTAAAGCATATTGTTTTTGCGAACCTGCAATATAAAAATGCTGCGCAACAATAAGCATTTATAAACACCACCATTTTGAATATTATTTTTCGTCATTTTCAATATCATTTTTCGTCATTTTGAATATTATTTTTCGTCATTTTGATTATTTTTCGTCATTTTCAATATTATTTTTCGTCATTTTCAATATTATTTTTCGTCATTTTGAATATTATTTTTCGTCATTTTCAATATTATTTTTCGTCATTTTCAATATTATTTTTCGTCATTTTCAATATTATTTTTCGTCATTTTGAATATTATTTTTCGTCATTTTCAATATTATTTTTCGTCATTTTGAATATTATTTTTCGTCATTTTCAACATTATTTTTCGACATTTTGAATGTTATTTTTTGTCATTTTCAATATTATTTTTCGTCATTTTCAATATTGTTTTTCGTCATTTTCAGTATTATTTTTCGACATTTTGAATATTATTTTTCGTCATTTTCAATATTGTTTTTTGTCATTTTGAATATTTGTTTTCGTCATTTTCAATATATATTATTTTTCGTCACTTTCAATATTATTTTTCGTCATTTTGAATATTATTTTTCGTCATTTTCAATATTGTTTTTTGTCATTTTGAATATTTGTTTTCGTCATTTTCAATATATATTATTTTTCGTCACTTTCAATATTATTTTTCGTCATTTTCAATATTATTTTTTGTCATTTTCAATATTATTTTTCGTCATTTTCAATATTATTTTTCGACATTTTCAATATTATTTTTCGTCATTTTCAATATTATTTTTCGTAATTTTCAATATCATTTTTCGTAATTTTGAATATTATTTTTCGTCATTTTCAGTATTAGTTTGCGACATTTTCAATATTATTTTTCGTCATTTTCAATATTATTTTTCGTCATTTTCAATATTATTTTTCGTCATTTTGAATGTTATTTTTCGTCA
This sequence comes from Enoplolaimus lenunculus, assembly GCA_030248215.1. Lineage (NCBI taxonomy): Eukaryota > Metazoa > Nematoda > Enoplea > Enoplida > Thoracostomopsidae > Enoplolaimus > Enoplolaimus lenunculus. The sequence continues at coordinate 55,801 of JASANG010000810.1, forward strand.
TTTTGAATGTTATTTTTCGTCATTTTCAATATTATTTTTCGTCGTTTTGAATATTATTTTTCGTCATTTTGAATATTATTTTTCGTCATTTTTAATATTATTTTTCGTCATTTTCAATATTATTTTTCGTCATTTTCAATATTATTTTTCGACATTTTCAATATTTTTGTTACATCGTGTAACTTACATTTTACCAGTAATATAAATATATTGGCAGGGTTGCAGAAACATGACTTTAAGTCGACCGTTGGCTTAAGCCAATATAGGACTTAAATCGTAGCTAATATAGCTGAAATTGGTAGGTTTCAGACTTAAGCACTAATAGCTAAAACTTAGGTCAAGTTAAATTTTAAGTATTTCAACGTTGTATTCTACGATTTATAATAGAAAACTTAAGAAACGGCTTACTGTTGCTTAAGTCAAACATACCACCTAATAGCTGGAGCGTAAAAACGTGACTTATTCCAACTTAGACTTAAGAAATCGAATTCGAACTTAAGATGGGCAGCTGACACATTTTGACACGAGCATAGTTTGTTACCATTCGAGTATTTACCTCACTGCAAAATTAAATCTAGGAGCTGTAAATTAGCATAGTGTTTGCCGAGCTTAGCTGGTACGCAAAACACTATCTTTGAAGTCATTTTCGGACTAAAAGTCGAAATGGAATTTAAGATATGTCTTTGCGACCCAGCCATTAAATAAGTCACTTTGAAATTTTTCTGTTTTGTATGGCCTTTAAGTCATTTTTGTATTTTAACTATTTTCTTGCGGTATAAAATTACAAAGAACTATATATTACAGCTTGTCTACTTGTAGTCATAAAGAAATTATTATCTGACAAGTTATAAGAGACAAGTTAAATTTCGAACCATGTAAACTAAAGGGCTGTGCTTACTAAGCATAGGCCTAAACCTAAGCCTAAGCGTAATCCCAAGCATAAGCCTAGTCCTAAGATTAAGCCGAAGCTTAAGCTTCCCCGGCTCTAAGTCCACCAGTCACCCTGTGTGCCCGCGGACAGTCCTCTATACTTGACATGACATGCGCCATCGATATGCGGGTCCGATAAAAAATTTTCCATCTGATTCTGTAATCCGACATTTCAACATCCGGTCGGACGCTACAAATAGTTCCAATTCATTTATGACCCACCTCACACCCATTTTTGCAATCTCAACACCGCTCACCTGAGATCGAGCGCAAGAACGGGCATTGTCACCTGGAAGAGTGGACGCAGCGACGGCAACGAAAACGCCAATATTCGTCCACGTTTCGATGTTGCCAAGAGCACCGGAGCAGAATTCACTACGATGAATTTCGCTTCTCGAACGGCTTCGGATTCAATTAAATGCTAAAAATAACAATACAGTCGCCGCAATCAAATCATTATGGCTCAGTTTAGTGAGTGTCAAACATCAGAACTGGAACTGCAAAGCAATTACTAGTAAGTGACGTGCTACTCACAGGGTCCGTATTGTGAAATCCGTACAGCAGCTATCACGAATTAGCGATACATTTTCAAACTGACAAAGTCCCTCAATGGCGGATCTAAAGTTGGACTGAGGTGCGACAAAGCAGAACGCCGAACATGTGTGCAGATTTTCAAAATATATCACCATTCATTTGGTTCGTAACAGTACAAAACCTATCACCAACTGGCAATTGGCGGTATACAGATTTAAGAATACGAGCACAGGATAGAATACCTTACTGCTGAAAAATGTACTATACCTTATACGGCGTATTGGACGTATTGACAATGCTGTGAACACAAATGTCGCGATCAGTGCACACAACAATATACGCCGGGTCATCCAATCCTTGATCTGGTCCGGTACCGGCTGTAGACGCTCCACCGTGGCCAGACGTACTAGAACCTAAAACAAAAACATAATAAAATATTCCTAGATTAAAAAATGCCGAAATAATTAGCAAATCTCAACGAATGTTAATCGTGACGGTAAAGCCGGACCGCAAATACTTGAGCCAAGAACAAAAATTGTATCCCAAATTTTAAAAACCATAACATTAATATAATTCTCAGTGAGCTTCAACGGTTCAAGGGATGTACTATACTTTTTGATGGTGATTGTCCAGCCCTCCATAAACTACATCAACAACACTACTTAACCAAGTTATATCCCACCTTCTCTAAGTTTAACAAACATACTCAAACTTCTATTGACTAGCGCCGGTGATTTGTCTTTGAATACTGCAGACGCGATTTTCTTTGACGTCACCGTCGTCGTGTCTTTGTTCAAATCACGCCACGGCTCAACCGGCGGACATAAAAGTTCACCCGAACTGTCGAGGAATGCAACACACAACACTGCGTATTTGCCGCGGACTCCAAGACCTGTTATTGCTTATATACATACATACATACATATATACATACCTACATACACACATACCGCAGGTGCCATGGCCCTTGCGATCGAACCCCGGGCCACGTACCGGTAAAGTCATGACCTCGTGACAGCTGCAATAGATGTCATGGGTCAAAGTAGAGCAGAAATTCCGCTTCGGGTAGAAAAATCCGGTATTGTTTTCACATTCCAGTTATATTTCAAATAATTTTAAGCAAAACGTCTACTGACAGTCCACACAGGGATACTGCATCCGAAAAGACCAACAATTAAGTCCTTAATTTTAGTAGAAATTCCAATATAATCTTTGACACAAATATGCACAAACGATGATTTACGTACCAGTAGGAGCAACTCCGACCGCATCCGAAGCGCGCGAGTCGCCAATGGGTAACGTGATCGATAACCCAAGCAAAGCTCCGCCGGAAGTGCCTATAAACGCTGAAGGCGCCGGATGTTGGTCTAAAATAATTACGCGGAACCGGAACTACGTCATATATATATATATGGAACAATGGTTCTACCGCGGTTGTAAACATTGCAAAATCACACCGAAAATTTACTCAATAAAATAGAAAAGGATAAAAACTAACTTATAAAAATGGAACACTTACCAGTTCGCCCGAGACACGAATCAATGAAATGAATATTGGTGATAAATTCTTGACTCATCGACCCGTCGTCGCTGCAATTGCTTGAACTACGCGATCGGAAATCTTCTTTTTCTGAAAAATACTTTATGTGTCAAAATTACTTAGCTAACATTATTTAACTTGTTACGCAAAGCTAGCTAACCTAATATTAAAACCAACTAAAGACCTAATGTCTATTTTATTATTATTATTATTATTATTATTATTATTATTATTATTGCATCTGATTATGTAATTAAACTGCATGTTACTTCAAAGGCGTAGCCAGGGTGATTTAGAAGTCAGCGCAGCCCCTGTTTTGGTTTACAATCCGGAACGTTTCAAAAAATTTATTTATCAGGTTGTAACACAACAAACCACTCCCCCGTTGACATTTTTAAAAGTACGTATCCATTTTTCGAAACCTTGACTACGCCCTGTGCAACCATATTTGACTCAACAGCCGGATATCAAATTTTAGCGGATCAATCCGACCACTGACCACGGACGGAAACAAGAACGCCCTTAGACCCCCCAAGTCTCTACGCTATATAGTAAGCATGCTGGAAAAACTTACCATCCAACAAGTTTGTTCGAACCTACCCGAATAGCATGCAATATACCTTACCAAATCATGACAATCATCTCATCATTATATTCTCACGCTTTACTTCGAAATATGTGAACCATTAATCACCAGTTAGCAATAGGTTTTCAAACAAGTAAACTACGCAAAAACTGCGAATCTAAAGTTCTGCACAACATAAATGCAATTTATGCTGTGTGACATACAACTAAATTTGCAACGCTTCTAATTTACAAGCTCAATCCATGTCAACAATGACTGTAGCTCCCGTATACTTGTCAAATAGACTTAGGTTTAGGTTTAGGAAACGTCATACCCATGCCAGCACCTTAACGTTCCCGTGGCCGAAGTATACAAGAACCAAGCCTACCAAGCCTATCACCAACTGGCGAATGGCATTACCAATTAAACCTTCGACGCCTTCAAAACGCAATATATACACACACAGAACGACAATTTCTCTACCGTTCAACATCAAAACACACACACATATTTCCACTCGAAACGTAACATTCTGCATGCATGCAAGCAACAACGACAAAAATATATAAATTTCAACACAAGTTCAGTTAGTCAACTTCAATTTTATATTTCAACTCAAAACTCAAACTAAACCCTGCTCAGAGTCGTAGACTCCCGGTACCGCATATGACAAGACTTCTGGAAAATATAGCGCCACACCAAATAAGAACTGTCACTGTGTCTGTAAACATATCCACCGGTATTATGAGGGGCAAAGGGAACAACTATACCCCCACCACAGACAGGGGGAGAGAGTTCCAAAGCAATTTTTGATAAAAATAACAATACAGAGAAAAAATATCGCTTAAAGCTGTCACCTGTTATACGTTTGGCTCAAAAGCCCGACTTAAACATCCCAGCCCAATATTCTCGTGAAGTAAATGTGTGTAAAATCTTCAGTAAGTATTGTGTTATTCGTATATATATATATTACAGTATTAAATATCTATATATTAAAGCTGGAACGCCACACATACGTAATTTGGGCAGCATTCCAACTGATTTTTGTTTACGTATGCAAATCTATATATTAAAGCTGTAACGCCACACATACGTATTTTGGACAGCATTCCAACAGATTTTGTTTAAGTATGTAAATTAAGTTTGTATGCATTGAGATACCTATTGTTTCTGATGTTTTATATATTTTATTTTGTTCACTGAAATATGACGACCCCAGGCAACAATTTATCCTACGGTCGGAGAAACGTTAGTCCAGCTGCACATGTGTACAACTACGTGTACTAGTATATTTTAAAGCTGGTGCGCTCCACATAAGTATTTTGGGCAGCGTTCCAATTTTTACAAATTTTAGTATACGTACGTATGCAAATCAACTAAACAGTAAAAAATGACAGATTGTTTCCGTGCATTCCAAATATGCTTTTTGCGGACGCCCTGACAAGGATACGTGCAACTTTAGAAGGGAAACAAATCCTAAGTAAATGCAAATACGTCAACTGCTATTAGATCAAGACCAATACGTCATTCACACTATCATCAGTTTAACCAGCCGCGTAGCAGACCATTAACAAATTGCACTATTGCACAACTAGGCTTACAATAAACCGCTATTAACTTTGACAATAAATGTGGTCGAATCCTATTCGATACAGGCTTGAATTAGCAGTTTGATCTACGACATATATAGATAGTTATAAAACATGCAACAACCGATAAATGAATAGTCTTTTTCTACTCACAACATAAATAGAAGTCACTCGACAGAGAAAACGGTTACAGTTTGTTATAATCACTGCGAGCAAATGGCAACAAGACGATAACTATTGAGTATCGGGTCTTTTCGGTTATCTCGCTGGACCGGCCTTCGCTCAAAAAATTGTGGTCGGATTTAAATTTTTTAAATATTTCAGAAATGACTCACCATGGCAATCCATGCCCGAATTTATCGAGTCTTTTCGGTATTTCACTGAACCGATTTTTGCTCAAAAATTTTAAAAACTATTTTTTAAATATTTGGAAATGACTCACCATGGCAATCCGTGCCCAAATTTATCGAGTCTTGTCGGTATTTCACGGAACCGATTTTTGCTCAAAAATTTTAAAAACTATTTTTTAAATATTTGGAAATGACTCACCATGGCAATCCATACAAAAATTTGAATTTTTGCAAACTTCAATTTTTGAGGAACGTTCTACATTCCGGTTTGAGACCACAACAAAAGATTTGTCGAGAAATTTTAACTTTTTTTACAAAAATTATGCATTATTCGGCACAACTTACATAAACTAAGTTAAATGGTGTTAAATTTTTTCTCGATGAAGCCATTGTTTGTCGAGTTATGGTCAAACAACTGATTTGTCATCCTGCCAACGATTTGGCATAACGTCATATCAGTTATATGACTATAATTCATCAACCAATAGTCTGATCGTGAAAATATTAACACCATTCACTTCAGCAAGCTACATGAAATTTCGTGTAACTTTTTAAACAAATTTTTCGTTTTACCACGAAACCCACACGACCTCAAAAAAATCGAAATTTTCAAAACTTCAAATTTGCGCATACACCAGTCTCTGGAGGCATTAAGAATTACAAATTGGCAAAAAAAATTCAAAATCGGATCCTTTTCCGCGCAAACGCTGACTGGGCGGAACCGTTTTCGTTGCGTAATCTTAGGTATAAGCTGATTCATACGCTTAGGTTTAATAGGGGTGACAGATGGCCGTACCCTCGCCGTAGCGTCGGTCTTGTACACGCCACAACAGGGACGCACTAGACATGTAACCGCTAGACAGCCCCTGATCACCCGCAGTTCACCATTAATATTGCACGGTTAACGGGCAATCGAGCGTTCTAATTGGTTCACTTAGTCAAGCATCACTTGAAACAGACACTAGTTTCACACTTAAAATACGTGCCCAGCATAATAACGCCAGCTGATTGGTAAACATTCAAAACTGGCAACTCTTAAACTGTAATTCGATACCTGTTCAATAGTTTTCATATATTAAAGCATATAATGTCCATTCTGCAAATAAACATACACACGTTATGTCAACCAATGAGATTCGACCGGATACTAAAAATACCGAGGGCGGACACCGGAGCCGGATAACGAGTGCTTAAAAACCTAAACTCAAATTAAGCAAACTTATCAACGCTTGTTATTATTTGTTATAATTTTATTCTTACCATAAGTTAAGCCACTATTCACACGTGCAAGTTTTTACAGCAAAAACTTATACGTCCAACTTGCAAGTGCAAGTTTGCTCACAAAGCAGTTTTGAAGTACTTGCAGCTGCAAATTATTCACTGTATTCAGACTATTTAATTAAATTCGTACCTGTGAACGCAGTTGCAAGTCGCTTGAATTTCTTGCACCTGCAGTTTGATTAGTCAGTCGGAATGCTACTTTTAAAATACTTGCATCTGCAAGTATTTGGTGCAAAAGCAGCTCCGAGTTTTGTTGAAAATTTTGAAGAAAATGGGGCTTTATCAGTAAAGTTTTGAAAAACTGCCAAAAAATCACGATAAAATTTGAAAACATCTTAACGATTTTCAGTAACATTTTGAAAAAAACTTCCCGAGTTTCCGTAAAATTTGAAAACACTTCCGAATTTAGTAAAATTTTGACAAAAAACAGTTTCACCAGCCAATTTATAAAATTTTGAAAAAACTTCCGAGTTTCAGTAACATTTTGAAAAAAACTTCCGAGTTTCAGTAACATTTTGAAAAAAACTTCCGAGTTTCAGTAACATTTTGAAAAAAACTTCCGAGTTTCAGTAACATTTTGAAAAAAACTTCCGAGTTTCAGTAAAATTTAAAAAATTTCAGTAAAATTTTGAAAAAACTTCCGAGTTTCAGTAAAATTTTAAAAAACTTCCGAGTTTCAGTAAAATTTTGAAGAAATTTCCGAGTTTCAGTAAATTTTTGAAAAAACTTCCGAATTTCAGTAAAATTTTGAAAAAAACTTCCGAGCTTCAGTAAAATTTTGAAACAAAATTTTGTTCGAGTTTCAGTAAAATTTAAAAAAAAGCTGCCGAGTTTCAGTAAAATTTTGAAACAAAAAACTTTCGAGTTTCAGTAAAATTAAAAAAAAACTTCCTAGTTTCATTAAAATTTAAAAAAAACTTCCGAGTTTCAGTAAAATTTTGAAAAAAACTTTCGAGTTTCAGTAAAATTTTGAAAAAACTTCCGAGTTTCAGTAAAATTACAAAAACTTTCGAGTTTCAGTAAAATTTTGAAACAAAAAAACTTCCGAGTTTCAGTAAAATTTTGAAAGTTAAACAAAAAAACTTTCGAGTTTCAGTAAAATTTTGAAACAAAAAAACTTCCGAGTTTCAGTAAAATTTTGAAACAAAAAAACTTTCGAGTTTCAGTAAAATTTTGAAACAAAAAAACTTCCGAGTTTCAGTAAAATTTTGAAACAAAAAAACTTTCGAGTTTCAGTAAAATTTTGAAACAAAAAAACTTTCGAGTTTCAGTAAAATTTTGAAACAAAAAAACTTCCGAGTTTCAGTAAAATTTTGAAACAAAAAACTTTCGAGTTTCAGTAAAATTTTGAAACAAAAAAACTTCCGAGTTTCAGTAAAATTTTTAAACAAAAAACTCCCGAGTCGCAGTAAACTTTTGAAACAAAAAAACTGCCGAGTTGCAGTAAAATTTTGAAAAAAACTTCCGAGTTTCAGTAAAATTTTGAAACAAATAATCTTCCGAGTTTCATTAAAATTTTAAAAAAAACTTCCGAGTTTCAGTAAAATTTTGAAAAAAACTTCCGAGTTTCAGTAAAATTTTGAAAAAACTTCCGAGTTTCAGTAAAATTTTGAAAAAACTTCCGAGTTTCAGTAAAATTTAAAAAAACTTCCGAGTTTCAGTAAAATTTTGAAAAAAACTTCCGAGTTTCAGTAACATTTTGAAAAAAACTTCCGAGTTTCAGTAACATTTTGAAAAAAACTTCCGAGTTTCAGTAAAATTTTGAAAAAAACTTCCGAGTTTCAGTAACATTTTGAAAAAAACTTCCGAGTTTCAGTAAAATTTTGAAAAAACTTCCGAGTTTCAGTAACATTTTGAAAAAACTTCCGAGTTTCAGTAAAATTTTGAAAAAAAAACTTCCGAGTTTCAGTAAAATTTTGAAACAAATAATCTTCCGAGTTTCATTAAAATTTAAAAAAAAACTTCCGAGTTGCAGTAAAATTTTGAAACAAAAAAACTGCCGAGTTGCAGTAAAATTTTGAAAAAAACTTCCGAGTTTCAGTAAAATTTTAAAAAAACTTCCGAGTTTCAGTAAAATTTTGAAAAAAACTTCCGAGTTTCAGTAACATTTTGAAAAAAACTTCCGAGTTTCAGTAACATTTTGAAAAAAACTTCCGAGTTTCAGTAACATTTTGAAAAAAAAACTTCCGAGTTTCAGTAAAATTTTGAAACAAATAATCTTCCGAGTTTCATTAAAATTTAAAAAAACTTCCGAGTTTCAGTAAAATTTTGAAACAAATAATCTTCCGAGTTTCATTAAAATTTAAAAAAACTTCCGAGTTTCAGTAAAATTTTGAAACAAATAATCTTCCGAGTTTCATTAAAATTTAAAAAAAAACTTCCGAGTTGCAGTAAAATTTTGAAACAAAAAAACTGCCGAGTTTCATTAAAATTTTGAAAAAAAACTTCCGAGTTTCAGTAAAATTTTGAAACAAATAATCTTCCGAGTTTCATTAAAATTTAAAAAAAAACTTCCGAGTTGCAGTAAAATTTTGAAACAAAAATGCGAGTTATTAAATTTTTGAAAAAAACTTCCGAGTTTCAGTAAAATTTTGAAATAAATAATCTTCCGAGTTTCATTAAAATTTTAAAAAAACTTCCGAGTTGCAGTAAAATTTTGAAACAAAAAAACTGCCGAGTTGCAGTAAAATTTTGAAACAAAATACTTCCGAGTTTCAGTAAAATTTTGAAACAAATAATCTTCCGAGTTTCATTAAAATTTTAAAAAAACTTCCGAGTTTCAGTAAAATTTTGAAACAAAAATCCAAAAAAAAAACTTCCGAGTTTCAGTAAAATTTTGAAACAAATAATCTCCGATTTCATTAAAATTTTAAAAAAACTTCCGAGTTGCAGTAAAATTTTGAAACAAAAAAACTGCCGAGTTGCAGTAAAATTTTGAAACAAAAAACTTCCGAGTTTCAGTAAAATTTTGAAACAAAAAACTTCCGAGTTTCAGTAAAATTTTGAAACAAATAATCTTCCGAGTTTCATTAAAATTTAAAAAAACTTCCGAGTTGCAGTAAAATTTTGAAACAAAAAAACTGCCGAGTTGCAGTAAAATTTAAAAAAACTTCCGAGTTTCAGTAAAATTTAAAAAAACTTCCGAGTTTCAGTAAAATTTTGAAACAAATAATCCCCCGAGTTTCATTAAAAAAAATTCCGTTTTTCAGTAAAATTTTGAAACAAAAAAACTGCCGAGTTTCAGTAAAATTTAAAAAAACTTCCGAGTTTCAGTAAAATTTAAAAAAAACTTCCGAGTTTCAGTAAAATTTTAAAACAAAAAAACTTCCGAGTTTCAGTAAAATTTAAAAAAAGCTGCCGAGTTTCGTAAAATTTCCAAAAAACTTCCGTGTTTCAGTAAAATTTAAAAAACTTCCCAGTTTCAGTAAAATTTTGAAACAAAAAACTTCCGAGTTTCAGCAAAATTTTGAAAAAACTTCCGTGTTTCAGTAAAATTTAAAAAAACTTCCGAGTTTCAGTAAAATTTAAAAAACTTCCCAGTTTCAGTAAAATTTTGAAACAAAAAACTTCCGAGTTTCAGCAAAAACTTTTCATCCATCTGTTATGATTTTAATTTGCGTAAAATTACTGTATACCGCAGAGTGGCTTTTGTTCGAAGTAACAGATCTGAGCACGCCACACCACGAAGCACGAGTAAAATCAGAGCAGTTGCAGGCTCAAAATTGCACGAAATTCCATAATGTAGTTACTGAATTTGAATATCCGGCTCGTGTTCTTTTGGTATCCTATCGCATCCTGATTTTCGATACAAAACACAATAAAAGTAATACGAAAATAATACAATACAAAAAATAACCAAGTACCACTGCATAAACGGCGACCAGCAAGCACAACGTACACTGCAAAAAATGGTGAGTCAAACTGACTGCCCCCGAATTAGGCTCTACGGGACTACACAAACTGAGCCAAATTCGACTCCGCCAGTGTCAAACGTGCGCCTAAGTGAGTCGAATTTGATTGTGGCGGCGTCCAATTTGATTCAGTTTAAACAGCCTCGAAAAGCCTATTTCGGAGAGAGTCAATTTGACTCACCATTTTTTGCAGTATAACGTGCTTGCATATCTTCGCTTAAACAAAAACACAACACAAGCACGTATAATTTCTTCTTCGATACGGTCAAAAACAACTAAAGCCTTTAAGCCAGCTCAGCATATTAATAGAAAATGGGGGTTTATAACAAAAAATACTTGATATATTCACGCTCCCAATTAAGTATAAACAAACTTAAGACTAAGCGATATAGGCTTAATATTTCTTCCACCATCCCTATCGGGTTGAAACTTTTGCCAATTTATGCTAAAACCGCAGCATAAATGTTGATACGTACCTAAATCGCTATACAATGAGGTACTACTCAAAACTGGCCCCATATTCTCAAATGCATAGAGTACTTATCACCAATTACATATAGAATTTCAAACTATCGAACTGCTACAATAGGAGATCTCAAAATTGACACAGAAGTACAGTTAGTCGAATGCGATAAATGTGCTGTGAATTTCAAACATCGTCATTCTCTGATTCGAAAGTGTACATACAAGACCTATCACCAACTGGTAAATAGATCACACGTTTGAAAATACGGGCTGTGACGTCAACTTTTTTTGTCAATTTTAACTTTCAAACAACAATCCCTATCTCGAAATCGTAGACCTACCAATTGCTGGATATATATAATCCTAACAGCCTTCTTGAATGTTTAGTAAAACCGGCCAATGTAAAGAACAGGGGCGCAACAGTATTATAAGCATATTCCTAAGCCTAAGCCAAAGCCTAAGCCTAGCGTAAGAATGAGCATATTCCTAAGCCTAAGCCTAAGCGTAAAATGAGCATATTCCTAAGCCTAAGCCTAAGCCAAGCAAAAGAATTACTTTAAAGCTTAAGCTTACTCTTTTCTAGTCCCACAGAAACACGTTCTGCCCCTGATCTTTACATGGGCAGTAAAACCTTACTTAACCAAGTCAAGTAGAAATGTTAAAAACACACAAAAAACAAAATAACACGAAAATTAAAATAAAACAAGACACATTTTTAACAATAACGAGTTAAAAAAATTAACACATTTTACAGTAAGTTTAGTTTAAGTCCGAAGCGCTCGTTTGCCGAACACCCCGGGTTTTATTAAAAGGATAAACCACATTTACATCAACGAAAGCAATTATATAAACCAAAAGTAACACGACTGTGGCACAACAGAAGGAATGTAACGAAGACACGCGACATAAAGTGTATACAAATAGGTAAACACTGACATTCCTTTTACAAAAGATACATTAAAAGCAAGGGCCACGGAGCACGGGCCCAGGAAACCCCAAGAGTTCTCATTGTCAAAATCAAATTTTTCATTGTCAAAATCAAATTTTTCATTTTTAAAATCAAATTTTTCATTTTCAAAAGCTAATTTTTCGTTTTTAAAATCAAATTTTTCATTTTCAAAATCAAAATTTTCATTGTCAAAATCAAATTTTTAATTTTTAAAATCAAACTTTTCATTTTCAAAATCAAATTTTTTATTTTCAAAAGCAAATTTTTCATTTTCAAAATTAAATTTTTCATTTTCAAAATCAAATTTTTCATTGTCAAAATCAAATTTTTAATTTTTAAAATCAAACTTTTCATTTTCAAAATCAAATTTTTTATTTTCAAAAGCAAATTTTTCATTTTCAAAAATAAATTTTTCATTTTCAATATCAAATTTTTCATTGTCAAAATCAAATTTTTAATTTTTAAAATCAAATTTTTCATTTTCAAAATCAAATTTTTCATTGTCAAAATCAAATTTTTAATTTTTAAAATCAAACTTTTCATTTTCAAAATTAAATTTTTCATTTTCAAAATCAAATTTTTCATTGTCAAAATCAAATTTTTAATTTTTAAAATCAAATTTTTCATTTTCAAAATCAAATTTTTCATTGTCAAAATCAAATTTTTTATTTTCAAAAGCAAATTTTTCATTTTCAAAATTAAATTTTTCATTTTCAAAATCAAATTTTTCATTGTCAAAATCAAATTTTTAATTTTTAAAATCAAACTTTTCATTTTCAAAAGCTAATTTTTCATTTTCAAAAGCTGATTTTTGATTTTTAAAATCAAATTTTTCATTTTCAAAATCAAATTTTTCATTGTCAAGAACAAATTTTTAATTTTCAAAATTAAATTTTTCATTTTCTATTCTCAAGCACCTGTTAAAAATTGAAATTTTCAGCCGTATACTTTTTAAATCTGGAAACAATTTTAGCGCTTAGCGTTTAAACTACAAATATATTTTAGGCTCTAGGTTGGCACAAACCAAGTTACTGCGAGGGCCTCGTTTTATTAGCGGCGACATTTTGTAACAGTAGAATTTCAAATTTTCAGTTCATAATGGATTTGATCTCTCACCGCCTTTATCAATTTTGTATGGTTCACACAATCTATATTATTAAACCTGAAACGCACCATATACGTATTTTGGGCAGCGTTCCAGCTGTTGTTGTAATGACTGTTTAAGAGACAGCATATATCTATGCAAATTAGAACACATTCTTAAAAAGTTTTCTGAGAAATGTTTTAGGGTTGCAAATTTAATAGAGGTTTTGACGAAAAACGAACACCCTTAATACAACGTATGAACTCACTACAAGTAAGAGTTGCAAACGTTTCAAAATGCATACCCGAACAAGACTTTTCTATAAGAAAACCCCGAGCCCAGAATTTGTCTCGAAGTCAAAACTCGGACCCAGAAAGTCTCGGAAGCGAAATCCCGGATCCGGAATTTCCCCGAACCGAAAACCCGGACCCGCAACTTCTTGAAGCGAAAATACCCGGAATACCGGGAGCCGGATGCAACTCTAATTACGAAGCATTACGCCCAAGTTCAAATCGACATAAACTCGACAAAAAACAACTAAACGATAGTACAAAACACAACACAAACATAAACAGATTCACAACACTAATATAACCAATCCCACATTCATGTTTATATTCTGACGCTAGACCATCGCACAAGATTTCGACTCGTGACTCTAAACTCGTATGCCGTGGTCGATTCGACTTTTACTAATTTCCAATTTAACCAAATTTCACGTTCAATCCAAACTCATTCCAATTTTTCAAATTTCGTATTCAAACTTAAAGTCTTAAAATTAAAATACATTTCCAAATTTCGCATTCCTATATTTTGATAGACTGCACACAATTTTATAATTCCAAATTTTACAAAAAATAATTTCAAATTTTTTTACTTTCTGAAAATATCAATTTCAGGATTTTTCAAATTTAAAACTACTTAGCGAAACGTCAATCATTTCTCTACCGTTTATGTACAAAGCGCAAATCTATGCCCGTATTCTCAAATGTGTGCAGCACCTGTAACCAGTCGACAACAGGTTTTGTAGCTTTCGAACTGGAATACGGTGGTTAGCACGAAGTAAAATTTAGTCCATTCTTCTCACGCGATTTAGTCGACAATTGTGCAATTTTCGGATGTGTAACTGCAGGAAGCAGCAGCTGTCTTATTTCAAAAGCTATTGATCACTAGTGATAGGTGCTGCACACATTTGCAAGCCCGTAGCCAGAGAGGAAACAGGGGGCTCGGCAGTCAGCCTCCGCTGACAAAATTACCCCCCCCCCTGCCCCACCTAGAATTGTTTTGCTTCCCCTAGAAGGTTGCGTTGGCTACGGGCTTGCTTATTTGAGAATACGAGCCGTACTTATATAAAATTTGCTTCGAGACGCCGCTGGCGACAAATTTGGCGATCGTTGCGGCGCCGGCAATTCCCGACGAATCATTGATCCAGATGCAGACCCGGTTCCGGTCACCGCTCCACCGGTGCTGCTTCCGCCTCCAGACGACTGATATCCGGTGGCCGTTGCGGATATTGCTGGGCATGAATTGCCGACCGTCGCCGCCGATGTGAATACATCTGTGTTTTAATAAACATAACTACCGGTAGCCGGTACCACAAACCAAAAGTTATCCATTAACAACCAGAGCATTTGTGGCCCAAAATCCATTAAAGCCTACGGTTTACGTTCAGTTCAAGGAAAACATCTAACTCCAGTTTAAATTCAAACAAACCATTCAGCTCGGGCTTAGGCAATCTTAGATTATTGAGGCACCCGACATAGCTTAGTCTTAAGAGTTAAGACCAGAGCCCATATTCTCAAATGCATATATAGCACCTATCGCCAGTTAGTAACAGGTTTTCAAACTAACGAACAGCTGCGCTTGCAGATGTCAAAATTTGCACAGAAGTAGCGAAAATCTAAAGTAATAAATGTGCTGAATTTCAAACCTCAACATTAACGGGTTCAAAAGTTACAAGACCAATCACCAACTGGTAATAGGTGCTATACACATTTGAGAATACGGGCTTAGGCATCAGATTAAGCCGTGTTCATATTCTAATGCTCTTTAGGATACAATCGAAAAAACTACTTTAAAGGAACGAGAACATTTGACCCAAAGATCACCTTGAGAAGCTTAAGCTTTACGTCCAACTCGAGGCAAAAAATTTAACCACTCCACTTTAAAGCAATCATCAGTTATGGTTCAACATCGGAGACGATGTAAGCACGTGTATCACCATTCCAATGGTTCATGCAAACAGTTCTTACGCTTCAAAGTCTTTATCTTCCGTCTTGTTTCTTATAGTCAACAATGGGGGAATATGCGAGAAGATAATACGTCCCATAAACCACGCCAAATATAATAAATATCTGCCATTAAACTCCAGTATCGTACTAGTTCCTAAATTCTCTTACAAATCTTCGAAATTCGTCGCCCGATAACGGTCGGACGACGAATTGTCGAGTATATACAGTTTCGGATGACAAGCTGTCGGACGACGAATTGTCGAGTAGATACAGTTTCGGATGACGAGCTGTCGAACGACGAATTGTCGAGTAGATACAGTTTCGGATGACAAGCTGTCGGACGACGAATTGTCGAGCAGATACAGTTTCGGGTGACAAGCTGTCGGACGACGAATTGTTGAGTAGATACAGTTTCGGATGACAAGCTGTCGGACGACGAATTGTCAAGTAGATACAGTTTCGGATGACAAGCTGTCGGACGACGAATTGTCGAGTAGATACAGTTTCGGATGACAAGCTGTCGGACGACGAATTGTCGAGCAGATACAGTTTCGGGTGACAAGCTGTCGGACGACGAATTGTCAAGTAGATACAGTTTCGGATGACAAGCTGTCGGACGACGAATTGTCGAGCAGATACAGTTTCGGGTGACAAGCTGTCGGACGACGAATTGTCGAGTAGATACAGTTTCGGATGACAAGCTGTCGGACGACGAATTGTCAAGTAGATACAGTTTCGGATGACAAGCTGTCGGACGACGAATTGTCAAGTAGATACAGTTTCGGATGACAAGCTGTCGAACGACGAATTGTCGAGTAGATACAGTTTCGGATGACAAGCTGTCGGACGACGAATTGTCAAGTAGATACAGTTTCGGATGACAAGCTGTCGGACGACGAATTGTCGAGTAGATACAGTTTCGGATGACAAGCTGTCGGACGACGAATTGTCGAGCAGATACAGTTTCGGGTGACAAGCTGTCGGACGACGAATTGTCGAGCAGATACAGTTTCGGATGACAAGCTGTCGGACGACGAATTGTTGAGTAGATACAATTTCGGATGACAAGCTGTCGGGCGACGAATTGTCGTCATACCGTCCACATTTACACCATACGTACAAGCACTCAGGGCAGAGTTTTACAGTATACCGCATCACAAATTGACCAATGTGATGGCAAACGTGATACTATGGGCGACATACTGTAATCTGTTATATTTCCCCATCTCAGTTTTCTTTGAACGATTCTTCTATTATTGGTTTTTAGCCCCTCCCTACATTATAATCGAATCTACGACAATTCGTCGCCAGACAAAATATCGACTGCCAATGTCCGAAAACCTATGAATAAGGGTTGCGATATACTTTACTGTGCCCGACGCCGTCGACTAGCGTCGCACGCAGCCGCACACCGCTATTGGTTGCTAACAAAAACATACGCGCAGGGGGGAAGGCGGCGAACGTCGAGTATAGCAGATCCCTAAGTCTAAGCATAATACTAAGCTTAATTCTAAACGTACGGCTAAACTTAAGCCTAGTGATTTTAGACAAATTGTCGAGTAGTCGAGATTACGGATTACAAGTTGTCGGTCGACGAATTGTCGTAATACCATCATAATCGTTATTTTAAAAAGTTCTTCAACCATCCCTATGTTGTACAAAATAACTAGCCAAACAGCGCTTTACGTGTTTGTTGGTTGCCACCGTAAATCCGTGATACAATAACATAAACATCAGTCTCAACTAAAACCAAGCAATGACCTAAACAGTACCGTGGGAAAGTCAACCCCAAACTCAACGGACACCGTGGGAAAATCAACGCCAAAACAGACAGCACCGTGGGAAAACCAAAATTCATCCTTTAAACTGGCATAAAAATTCGACCATTAAAGTAGATAACAAAAATTAATACAAATCTTTGAATTCTTTACGTAAAAGAATTTATTTCTACCAGGGACGAAGCCTGGATGTCGTATCGCGAGACAATAACCCGACTTAAAATTTCAACAAGAAAACGAAACAGCCTTTTGGACTCTAGAATCCAGCAGGTTCAGCCCAGCCGTCCAAAAGTGCCTTTTCCGCTATCCACAAATTCTCGGGGTGGGATGGGATATGGCCACCGTTCTCCCTTGCATACACCCCTGAATTTTACACAAATATTGCAGACGAACAAACCTTGCAAGCGCGTCTACTGCCAGCACATGCAAGAACACAAGTATTGTCATAAGAAATGAATCCAAACGACCGCAGAAAACCACTCCAATGATTTAACCATCCACGGGCTGGCATTATAGTCCTGGGATTCCAAGCACTTTTCAAAGTTGGTAACACAGAAAATCCCCTCTTCGAAATTTATATAAGACGCGACAACCCTTTCCAAAATTCCGATTAAGCATCTGCCATCTACTACTGCTAGCGACTTGTATGGTATGCCGCGAGACAATCGACCACAACCCCTAAAGAACCGTGGGAAATTCGACCATAACCCTTAAATTACCGTGGGAAATTCGACCATAACCCTTAAACTACCGTGGGAAATAAATCAAGCAAAAAGCTAGCTAAAAATCATAGCCGAATTTTTTATGCAAGCGTTACTACTGCCATTGCCATCACATGCATTATCATTCCACAGTTGTTATCAACTGCTATCAACAATCGCTACACCGT